>PVNU02003599.1:0-36532 GCA_003013855.2 Liriodendron chinense | reverse complement strand
CATGATGGTTGGGTGACTCATCAAGCCATGCCCTCTTGTGCGCAAATGGTCTTCTTTTTAATAAAGAAATTCGTGCACATAAGTTGCCCAAACTTGTCCTTGCATGGACATTTCTAACTTTGATTCTTCATGTGGGCTATGCGCATCAATTTTTTTACCATTGGCTTCTTTGACTCATATGTTTGTGGGTGGACCACCATATTGTATTCTCATAGTCAAAACATTTATCAAGATGATGCACATAGGTTGCCATGATTGATCCATGAATGGGTTCTTATAGTTCTTCAAGTGGGCTATGTGCTCCTTTCAATCCATTGAGGTGGGGCACTTGAGTTGCTCTTAGGGACCAATTTCCTTCCTATTTCCCATTTGTCCATGTGCATGTGTAAAAAGATAGAAACATCTTAAATGAGGCTCATTGCTTTGATATAAAAAGTGAACCAAACCTTGGTTACACATGGACTTTGAATAGGGATTTCTCATATGAAGTTTGATTCTTATCCCATTTTGATCTCATGGCACTTGAGTGCATTTGTTGTCCAAAATGCGTCCTTGGATGGTGGATTTTCCTCACCTAAGGCATGGCATGCAACCCTCTTTAAGGTGAGCCTTGCTTTCTTTGACGGGCCCAACACATATCCTAGGTAACACATGGAGTTGGACATTGGATTTTTGCATTTGAATGTAAGTCCAAACCCATGGGTTTCCTGGGTAATGATTTGGATTTTAACCGGTAAAGAATAGGGGCTTACCTTGCCAAGATTGTAGAATTTGATGGCGGACAGCACGACGGGGCAAAGAGCGGTCAATGAAGATGACCCTGCCTTTATTGTTCGCCGCGGGAGCCATATGTGTTCTTTAGCTAAGGAACACCAACCTTTTCCTTCCATAAAAGGTCGGGGTACCCAAGATCTTTGGGATAACTAGGTGGAACAACTACAGCCGATGCTTGAATGTGTTCTGGCCTACACTCCTTTCGCAGGCCTTCTTACATTACACTTTCACAACAATAATGCCAACCGCATGCTGCTGCAGCCCTTTGTGAGAGGTGGAGGGATGAGATCCATACCTTTCAACCTCCCTATGACGAATGGGGAATAACCCCCCTGGATATATATATATATATATATATATATATATATATATATATATATATATATATATATATATATATATGCAGATAGGTTTTTCATTCCATGGGGCAGTTGTTCCCCATGCAGACTCTCTTGCTCTCATTACTTCCACTGACTGGATACAGCTTGTGGGAGTCATCCCACCTGAGAGCGAGTTCCAGAGTAACCAAGTGAAATTGTGGTGGTTTTACAACACCTTCGTTGCTGTCATCCCTACTACTGAGCTGGAGGCCCTTCATAAAGCACGGGCTATGATCACTTAGCCTTCGGGTCGTTCCTTTTCTGTCATGCGAATGAGAGGGTTGATCCTAAATTTCTTCGTTTGAGTGGGGATCTTCACCATTCATATAATTAGAATGGGGCTATCTTGACTCACACCTACCAAGGTTTGGATAAGACCTCTCGGAGTAGCCGGTCCTTCACAGGTTTCTAGCCTGTCGTGGAGGTATTCTTTTTAACCTTCCATGGAGATGTTTGTCTTTTTTCTTCATCTGATCATTTTGTTTGCCCTTGTCCAGACTTGTTTTTATAATCGTTTTGCTCACCTATCGCCGAGGATATGGGATGGTGTTGAACCATCCTTGTATCGCTTTATACATTGGCATCAGCAAAATCGTCAGCGAAATTCTCGAGTGTCTGGGGACAATTGGCATGTTGACATAGATGGATTGACTACCGAGGATATAAGTATCTTGCTTTCCTTATCCGTCATGCTACTCTGCGACTGACTGTGATGATTTCCTATGTTGTAGTTCAGCCCAATGCCATACACCAGCTTTCCCCTTTACTATACCCCTCAACGCGTGGAAGTATATGATTCTTCATGTCTTCGGATCATGCTCTTTGATACCGAATTATTTTAATGATACTTGGGCGAGAGATTGCTCCGACAGATCACCATCGTGGCCTGGGTTCCTTGTTTCGCACCTCCTCCGGCTGCTCAGATTCCGGCTGATGCTATGGCCAATGTCTCGAGGGCCAGCCTGGATTTCGTTTCACGATCCCGGATCGTGACTATGACGAGTGGTATTTGTTGTATGTACAGGGACCTTTGCTTCCTTCACTCTACGTTTCAGGGGGTCGTCGCAGGTATGCTGGAGGATCAATAATAGCTCATCTGAAGGATCTTCACCGTCTGGAGCGGGATGAGAGGATGGATGATGATGATTATATTGGTGATCTGTAGCCTGCTTCTCTAAGGATGTATTCAGCTTGTTGATGTATGGCTTCTTGTTATTATGACACCCCCTTTTTTGCCTTTCTTCTATATCAAAATCTTTTGAATGAATATACAATCCCTGATTTGCCTCAAATTTCTTGATGATGCTTGGATGCTTTGATTTTCAACTCATTCTTTGGTGCTTTGTGAAAGATAGGATTTCTCAATTGCAAGGATGATGACTTGAATGGTTCAGATTGTTTGATCTGGCCCTATGGGCCCTTTTCAGACTCCAGCTTTGCTTTGGAGCACCTATCCTTGATGTTTTGTGAGGCTAAGAAGGCTTTCCATGGTACGGATGATGACTTGAACGGTTCAGATTGCTTTTTTTTAGCCATGTGGGCCTACTTGATGATCAGATCCTGGACTCTGGCCTTCTGTCTTGATGATCAAACCCTTAATGTTGCTATTTGATGACCCATGCAAGCTTTTCCATGGTTTAGATCATGATGATCTAGCCTTTGAATGGCTTAGATTGCTTGTGGGCCCCTCTTGATCGATTTTTCTTCTCTTTGACTTGATTAGACCCATTTTGGTCGCAGTACTCAATGATTGGACAGGTGGGGTACCTTCTAGATGATTCAGATCAGTCTCAGATAAAATTCAGAGTCGATTGGAGCTTTGGGCGGCCCTCAGGGTGCCAACTGCTAACGTGGACTGGCAGTCTCACCTACCAGAGACTGTGAGGCCAATCCTGCGGAGAGAGAGGGAGACCGTCCGTACGGGCGGCCCTCAGGGGGCAGCCCAGACTTCTATTTATGTGCGGTCTGGGTTGACTCTGGTTCAGACATTCTCTTCAGACCACTGTCCTTGTCCCCATATTCCTTGTACTCCCAGGTTCGATTCCAGCCATGAATCTCCCACTTGTCTCATCTTTCCTTCTCTTTTTGTCTTTTTCTTGCTTTGTCCCTTCTTGGGTAGCCATTGATGATGGCTTAGGGGGTATAACGGCTGATCTTAGTAGGCCCCATACTTCAAAAAGTGGTGAGGGCTTTAATGATGGTGAGATGCCTTTGATTGATGGTGTGGATGAAGCTTTAAATGGGGCATTGATGGGGGTTTAAGAATGGTGGTTGGTGGAGCTTTAAGTGGCCCCATTAATGGTAGCCATGTTGAAAATCCAGATTTGAATGGAGCATTAATTATAGGAGGATTGGATGGTATGGATGAGATGGGCAGATGGGCTATAGGTGAAGCTATGCATCCTTTGAGTGTGGGCCGCATGGGTGATGCGATTGATGGTGATGATGGGGTCATGATGGACATAAATGGGCTGATCTCCTGTTTAGATGGCATGGATGATTCGGATGATACCTTTGACGACTTGGATGCTCTTGATGATGGCCAAGATATGTGGTACAGTTGCTTGGGTGGACTTAATGTAATCATTGATGATGTCCCCCTGATGATGGACTGTGTGGATGTCCCAATGATCCCCTCGACTGGACAGAGTGATGGTTGGATTCTTGACTTTATGTTGGAGAGGACCGCAGGTGCAGATATGACCGTACATTCTTCGATCGGGGTCGCTGAGGCCTTTCTTGATGGTTCAGATGCATTTTCAGCGATTAGATTGGTCAGGATGCCACGATGTGCGGCGTGATCTTTGCTGATAGCCCTTTTGATGAAGAGTACCGACTTTCTCTTGATCGTCGACCCTTTACGCATTCGGTTCATGAGGTGGGCGAGTCTTCTCACGCAGCTAAGGTTGTGACAGTTTAAGATAGCAATGCGACTATATCAGACATATCCGCTACTGGGGATAGGTCAGGGGCTGTTGAGTTTGCAGAGGTTCCAGCTTTTCCTTCTCCTTCGCCCGTTGATCTTCCGATCCTTGATGAGCTGTCATCGATTCCTGGGCCTTTTGTTCTGGAGGGGATACCTATGAGGACTTGCTAGTTGCTTCCTCGTCCTTCTTGCTCGCCACTGCTGCTTGCTTGGCTTAACAGATTGTCAGCTTATGGGATTCGAGAGTTGGAGTCCTATGGCTTTGGCGGTCTGATCCATATGGCTAGAGTTGACATTGATTGGAGGGTGCTCGTGGCTGCACTGATTGACTGGGTCCCTTCGTTGAACTTGTTTGTGTTCAACGACATGGAGATGGGACCTTCTTTGGAGGAGCTCGCGCGTTTAACAAGTCTTCCCTAGGATTATGCTCAGTATTTCTCGTCGAAGACTTTGCCGAAGACTGCCACCCCGCAGAACTGGTTCGGGATCCCGTATCTTATTTAGCCTGCAGCTGCCGGTCAGGATGCTGTAGTCTTCTCTTTGGACTCATTGTATGATCTTTTCTCGGGCCCTCGGAGTGCGGCAGGATCCTTGCTTTCTCGGAATGCACTGATGTTCTGTTTGATAGCCGATGTGCTATTCTCAAGATGGCGCAGATCTCAGACTCCTTTGCTATTTGAGGTGATGAGCTGAGCTACTCGATGACAGGAGATCATTTCTCTTGTCCTGGCTGAGCTGTTTAATGGGCTGACTGACTGTGCCCTAGGCCACACCCGTGTCCTTCGCGGCTGTTGTACATTTCTCTAGGTATCCTTTTTGTACTTTCTTTTTCTTTTCTTATCTTTTGGGAACTATTTTGCTTTAGCTAAATCTCTTTACTTTCTCATGATCAGATCTAGCTATGGGAGCATCTTTCGCTGACTGTTCCTGTACCATTTCCCGGCACTTGTCGCCCTGACCTCATACGACATATTATGGAGTTTCTTCCGCATACAGCTAGGATGAGTGAGCCCTTGTATCGCAGGATGTTTGCTGAACTGCGTGACTGGAATGTTCGTTGGGAGTCATCTTGGCTTTCACTTCTTCTAATCCTTTGTGATGCTCACCGCCTTCCTCTTATGCTGGTAGGCTTTCGATCTTACTTTTCTTATCACCCTATCCGGTTCCTGCGACAATTCGGGTATAAGCAGGACGTTCCTCCTTTTGCTTTCTCGGGTATCAGGCGTCGAGCATTTCCAGCCAGGTCATCTGACTTTAGGACTCGGATTGATGGGTCCTGGGCGAGTCACCTGACTGCTGATTTGCTTGGTTTTGAGCTGCGGACTTTTTCGATGGCGACTGCCTCATACCAGCATTGGGTTGCTGAGCAGTCTTTGTACTGGCGCATCCCTTGCTGGCATCTGACCGCTGATGAGGATGAGCAGGATCTTCTTGGGGATGCTGGTTCTTAATCTGGTTCATATGAGCCCTTTGAGGAGCGCCCATTTATCGATCTTGACTTCCTCTTGGCCACTCATGGCCACTTGCTGTTTGAGATTTTTGCGCTCCGGTATCATTGTGAGATGATGTCGAGGAGATTGGCCGCTAATCAGAGGTTGTTTGATGAGGAGACGGCGATCCGTAGCCTTGAGCGAGATGAGGTGCATTACCTTCGTATGGAGGTGAGCAGGTGTAGAGCGAGTCTATTTCATTATGAGTCAAAGGACTTACCTGACGTGGCTGAGGAGGAGGGCAGAGATTGATTTTTTTCTTTTTAGGGCTGTGTCGGTCGTCTGTACGTTCCTTTTTGCATAGTACATGACTGGTGATGATGCACATTTTTTTTGAAAGAGATGATATATGTATGTAAAAGAAATACGATGCATTTAATGAAAAGAGAAAACTTTTTGAGAATCTATTGTGCCATGAGTTGTCTTATGAATGTGTGTGGATTTTGTGCCGGGACATAGGAATCAGAACTGAGGTTCGACCAATGCTTTGACCGATATTTCGGGATTGACTTGTGTGAGATCCCTTTGGTTCCCTAGAGGTGTAGGTAATGAAAACTGTTACTTCTTGAGAGTTTTGTCAAAGTTTGTAGAGTTCTTTGTTCCTGACTGTACTTCTTCTTGTTCTTGAATTGCCACTGCTTGATCTGATCTAGACCGTCTGATTTTTTGGTACTTGCACTTTTTTTTTTCTATTCGAACCATTTTTGTCTGCAGCGCTCTTTCGAGTTTTCACCAAAGCGGGCCTTTTCCCATTATTTTTGCCCGTAGAGCCCTTTCGGATTTTCACCATGTTCCGAGTATTTGATCTTGCCTGCCCCTTGGCAGCTATGCTGTTTTTACCCTCGGTGCCCTTTCGGGTTTTCACCAAGTCCGCTGTATGCCCACTGTTTTTACTCGGAGTGCCCTTTCGGGTTTTCACTCTGCCCTCTTTGTTTAGGCACACATTTTCTTCCCCCCCCCCCCCCCCCCCCCCCCCCTTTTTTTTAGATAACTACGGTGGCTAGAGGTTGGGAATCCGTCGTTGCCGGCCGATGGTAGCCTTTCGGCCCTTATCCTGAGTTATAATGATAGAGTTGTCGGTCTTAGCCATAGACCTTTCTGAGATGGATGGATGAGTGACCGTGTTTCCTTTTGGTTTGATTTTTCTCGGGTGCCCTGTTTTGGCTTCCCATTTTCTTTCTTTTTTGTTCTTTTCTTTGCATTCCTTCTTCTTCTTTTTTTAATCCCTTTATTTGAAACACTTATTAGTGGACGGAAACGATTTCTCAGAAGTTTTAGCTTCGACCCTTTGACTTCAACTCTACTAATGTAACTCTTGATAAGGTCAGAATGACTTACCCGTGAAAGACCTTCACTTTGTCGACGTTGATTGGCTCAGGAAGATCCACCCCTCTCATGCTGGTGAGTCTGAGGGTGCCTCCAGGAAGTACTTCTCTAATGATCCGCGGTTCGTCCCATGAGGGTTTAAACTTTCCTCTGGGATCCGGAAGGTGCGATGGTAAGATCTTCTTCATGACCATGTCGCCCACCTTGAAACTTCTTTTTCGGACTCTCTTGTTGTAAGCCCGAGCGATCCTTTTCTAGTAGCACTGAGAATAGCTTAGCGCATGCATGCGCTTCTCATCTACTAGCTGTAACTGATTGAATCTAGCCTGTTGCCATTCTCCTTCTTCAATTCCACTTTCTAGTAACACCCGTAGTGATGGTATTTCCACCTCAACTGGTAGAACTGCTTCCATTTCGTAAGTAAGCTCGAAAGAAGTAACGCTCGTAGCAGATCGTACAGACGTTCGCCCGAAGTGCATGTGGGAGCATATCTGACCAATCTCGATAAGTCACGACCATCTTCTCAAGTATCATAACAATTGTCTTGTTTGCAGCTTCTATCCCACCATTCATTTGAGGACGGTAAGGGCTCGATCGATGTCGTTGAATCTTGAACTTGCTGAGGAAGTTATCTATCTTCTTGTTGACGAATGGGGTCCCATTATCTGTGATGATAGCATTAGGGATTCCATACTAGAATATGATGTTCTTCTTCATGAATTTGATCACCTGGGATGCTGCAATCGTGGTGTAGGAGGCTGCTTCTACCCACTTGATGAAGTAGTCGACTGCGACAAGTATATACTAGTCGACTGCCACAAGTATATACTCATGACCGTTTGATGCTTTAGGACTAACCTTCCCAATGATATCGAGTCCCCACATGGAGAAGGTCCAGGGAGTTGTCAGGTTGTACAATTCTGAGGAGGGGGCATGAATTTGATTCGCATGCTCCTGACACTTGAAGCATTTTCTGACGTGCTGACAGCAGTCTGTCTCCATGGTGAGCCAATAATAGCCGAGTCGTAGAATCTTCCTTGCTATCATGTGCCCGTTCATGTGTGGGCCACAGATTCCTTCGTGTATTTCTTTCATGATCTTTGCAGCTTCTATTTCATCGACGCATCGAAGGAGGACTTGATTATAAGATCACTTGTAAAGAACTTCGCCACTGATGGTGAACTGGCCAGCCAAACGCTGGATGGTTCGGTGATCTGTTGCTGTTGCTACCTCCGGATACTCCTGGGTTTGTAGATATTGTTTGATGTAAGCATACAAGGGTTTGTCAGGGGCAGCTTCGGCTTCTTCTATTTACAGGCAGAAAGCAGGTTCATCTTGAGTTCCGACTGTGAACTCCCATTCTGAAGCTCCTTTTGGGATCTCGAGCATTGAGGCAAGTGTGGCGAGAGCATCTGCAAACTGATTCTTGGCCCTGAGCATGTATGAGAAGGTGATTTCTTTGAATTCTTCGATCAGATTTTCAAGGTACACATGATATGGTATCAACTTCTCATCCTTGGTTTTCCATTCGCTATTGGTCTGATTGATGATAAGCTGTGACTCTCCAAATACACGTAGCTTTTTTACGCCCAAGATTATAGCTTCCCTTAGACCAGCGATGCATGCTTCATACTCTGCCATGTTGTTGGTGCACTCGAATGCTATACGCCTTGAGACAGGAATAGGGACATTGTCTGGAGAGTAGAGGATTGCTCCGATACCACTTACTTTAGAATTTGCTGCGCCGTCAAAGAATAACGTTCACTCATTTTTCTTCTTCTTTTCTTTACCTTTGATGAGCAAGAGATCCTCATCAGGGAAGAATGTCTTGAGTGGTTGATAATCCAGGAGAGAGTGAGTGGTAAGATGATCGGCGAGGGCCTGCCCCTTGATTACCTTTTGAGTGACATAGGTGATGTCGAATTTAGACAGGAGTAGCCGCCATTTAGCTATCTTTTCAATGAATGTTGGTTTCTTGAACAAGTATTTGAGCAGATCCATGTGAGCTAGGAGGAGAATAGGGAACGCAATTATGTATTGACGGAGTCGCTGAGTTGCCCAGACTAGGGCGAGACAAGTTTTCTCAATCGGAGAATACCTGGTCTCGTAGTTGGTAAACTTTCGGCTCAAATAGTATATTGCTTGTTCCTTCTTCCCGGTCTCGTCGTGCTGATCGAGAACAAAGCCAATGGCTTCTGCTGCTATCAAGATGTATAACAATAGTGGTCGTCCGGGAGTGGGCAGCACTAGAACTGGAGAATTCATGAGATACTTTTTGATGCTATCGAAGGCGACTTGGCAATCGTCATTCCATTCTTTTGGAACGTTCTTTCGAAGGAGCTTGAATATGGGTTCACAGATAGGTGTGAGCTGTGCGATGAAGCGACTGATGTATTGAACTCTGCCGAGGAAACCACTGATTTCTTTCTTTATTCTAGGAGGGGGCATCTCGATGATTGCTCTGGTTTTAGTTTCGTCGACCCTGATGCCATCCTCGGTCACCATAAAGCTAAAGAGTTTGCCTCCCGTTACACCGAAGACACATTTCTAAGGGTTGAGACAGAGCTTGTACTTTTCTAATTTGTTGAATAACTTCTTCAGATCTTCAAAGTGTCCTTCAATTGTGCGAGATTTGACGATCATATCGTGCACATATGCTTCAAGCTCTTTGTTCATCATATCGTGGAATAACGTTGTCATTGCTCGCTGATATGTTGCTCCTGCGTTATTTAGACTGAACGACATTATCTTGTAACAGATTGTTCCCTAGGGAGTGATAAATGATGTCTTCTCGGGATCTTCAACGACCATCTTGATCTGATTGTAACCTGAGAACTCGTCCATGAATGAGAAGATCTTGTACCCGACAGTGTTGTCGACCAGAGTGTCGATATGTGGCAAAGGGAAGTATCTTTAGGACTGGCTTTGTTGAGATCTCGAAAGTCGATGCACATTCGAACCTTGTCATCCTTCTTCGGTACTGGTACGATATTGGGGAGCCATTCAGGGTAGTTGGAGACTACCAAGAATCCCTCATTGTATTGCTTGATGACTTCATCTCGAACTTTCGAAGCCCATTCTGGCTTCATTCTTCGAAGTTCTTACTTCACTGGCTTCATATCCGGCTTGGTTGGTAAATGGTGTACAACGAGCTCTTTATCGAGCCCCGGTATGTCTTCATATGAGAACGTGAAGTTGGACAATCTTGGAGCTAAGAACTCTATCATTCTCTGCTTCATCTCTGGGGCCAACGATTGTCCAATGCTTACTTCCCTGGGGATCTCGGGTGTCCCCAAGTTTACTACCTCAAAATCATTGGCTACAATATTGGCTTTAGATTCAAACTTTTTGAGGAGATCCTCTAGTTCAGGAGCCGGGTCATCATCTTCCTTATCTCGAGCTTCGTCCAGACCCATGAGCTCGAAGTCCAATTCGATGTCAAAATCATGTGATTCGACTTCAAACTCATGCGACTCTTTAGACGAACTTGGTACATTATTGAATGCAGGAAAAGAAACGTTTTTTTATTTTTGAGAATTTTTTGGAATTAAAATGCTAGATGTTTTTGGCTTTTGAAAGTTTTTTATTTTTTTGGATTTTTAAAATTCACGGGACCCTGAACAAGCGGGCATTGCGGGACCCTGAACAAGTGGGCATTGTAGACCATGATTGATTCCAGCTTGTCCCAAACTACCGCTCGCTGCTTAAACCGGCATTTTTTTTGGAAGCCAGAGCCCTCAGATGACTCTTTGGCTGATTCAGAAGTTAGAAAAATGAATAACCATTCAAGTCCCCACACTCCTTCCCCTGGAGAGGTGGGGGTTAATGATTTGGGCGAAAAATCATGGTCTGACCCAATGAGCATAATTTCCCGCTGGTTAGGTTCGAGATCTGAGTCATACTCAGTCCCTCCCAGATTACTTACCTCACATTGCAATTCGTTTGGTTCCACGGCGAGGCACAAGTTCAAAATCTGTACATCGGACCAATTCGGGGCTAGCCATTTCTCTTTCTTGGTCCAGTGGATGGGCTGCTTTTGCCCCTGGCTGATGGTTGATGATGTTGATTCTGCAGAGATGGGCGGGTCATGCCCCTTGTTGATTGATGCCGAGATGGGCAAGTTGTGCCCCTGGTTGGCTAGAATTGAAGTGGGTAGGTTGTATCCCTGGTTGACTAGAATTGAGGTGGGCAGGTTGTGCCCTTGGTTGGGAGCAGGTATCAGAGTACCCTGGTCCTAAAGCTGTTGTATTTAACTTTCTTCATTGTCTTCATCATTTCCTTCTTCTTCCGGAGGCTTAGATGGTTCGAGAATCCAATCCCATCGAATGGGGGGCCCAATGGTCCAAGCTAGGCTCATTGGGAGGCCTTTGTGTAGTGCAGTTGGTTGATTTCTTCTTGGATCTCTGCAAGGTTCTCCTGGCCTGATAAATTGAATGGGTGAACATCAAATTTCTTTTTTCTTTTGTCCATGACGATCGCCCTGTACCTGAGTCCCCATTTGCGTCGATTATATACCAGCGGCATCTTTCTGATCTTAAAATGATTCTTCATACAATACTTGAGGCTCAGACGTTCTGCTAGTGAAAAGACATGATCCACACTTATCGGTTCTGGATTGGCGATAACGTTCACAGTCTTGAATTCGAAACTATGAAATGGGACGTCTTCTTCAGAGTGTTGGATGTCGATGACAGGGATATCTGGTTCAGTGGCAGCAACATTGGAAGGAATGATGAGCTCCTTCTCGGCATGGACAGAGATCACTTAATTTCCATAGATATACTTCACCCGTTGATGAAAAGTTGATGGCACAGCTCCAACCTTATGCAGCCAAGGCCGTTCGAGCAACATGTTGAAAGAGGCTGATATATCCAGGATTTGAAATGTGATGGTGGAGATTTCTGGACCTATCTGTACCTCTATGTCGACCTCTCCTTCTACTGCTCAGCGGGTGTTGTCGAATGCTCTGACGCACATGGTGCTGGGTCGAAATGAGGAGGGACCGATTCCCAGGCGTTCTGCAGTCTTGAGTGGGCAGACATTTAAGCTTGAGCCGTTATCGATAAGGACCAGCAGGACACAAAAGCCTTTATATCGTAAGGTTATATTGAGGGATCGCCCATGGTCGCGTCCTTCTGATGGCAACTCATTATCAGTGAAGGTGATGGCGCATGGAGTTAAGAGCTGTCCGATCCTCAATGCTATCATTTCAGGTGTTGTATTGGAGGAGACATGGGCATCACTCAAGGTTTTGGCGAACATTTGTCAATGTATGCGAGATGTATAGAGTAACTCCCATACCGAGATTTGGGTAGGGATTGACTTGAGCTGAGTTGCCACATCATATGCAACTTCGTTTTTATTGCCGAGGCCCGAGAGAGCACTTTTGGGATCTCCTTTATTTTGATTATCTCTTCGGATGTAACGCCCATTGGAATGCATGTTTCCTACCTCTGCACATTTTAGATAGTGCCACGGGACTTCTTTATAATTTTCCTCTCCTTTGCTTTCTAGGGCCATTGGTTATTGCAACGGTGCTGGTGTGGGTATCAGGTCTTCCTCATATGGAGCTTTTGCCTTGAGGACTATATTGTTGCTTGTGCTGAAGGGATAATATCGAGGTTTGTCTTTATAGATCACATAAGGTCGTGGTCCTGGCTTGACTGTTCCTGGAGTAGGAGGTTCCCATGGAATGAACACTGGTCCTCTTGATATGGCGAGGGGTTTCTCTGTTCGGTCCAGCTGTTGTAGTGTAATTGACACGCCTCCGGGATGTCTTTATGGCTTGGGGATAGAACTTGTCCTTTGCAATATGACTGACTTGACTAGAGGAGTCCCTTCCAAGATAATGGGTTCTTGCTGCTGATGAGTATAATCCCTCCATTGCGGATTGGATTGTTCATGAGCTGAAATTGCCCCTTGCAAAATGACAAGTTCGTATGCGGGCTCGATGTATGACTGTACTCCTTCCAGGATGACCGGCTCCCAACATGGATCGCTGTAAGGTTCCCCTTGCAAGGGGACAAGCCCTTGAGTAACTGATGCATCATATGGAGGTGCTCCTTCGAGTATGAACGGCTCAGAGACTGAAGGATGAAAGGGGTTTGCCCCTTGTAAGATCGGAGGAGAATTTGTTGGCCCATAAGTATAAGCATGAATGGACTGGATATGGGAGAAGAAGTGATCAAGACACTCTCCTTCTTCTATGCTGTTGACTACAGGGCCACGAGACGAACTGGGGTCCATCGGATGTTGAGGCAGAGGATTCTGAAGGATATTGGTAGGAGCTGCTGGAGGAGTTCCAGGGACCGAGATGAAGATCTTGCGGTCATCAATCAGATTTTGTCTGGCATTCTTCAGAGTCATGCATCGATAAGTGATGTGGCCACGCCCTTGATGGTAAGCACAATATTCATCTTCTCGGTAGTTCGGAGGCAGATGATTTGGAGGAGGCCTGGGTGCCATTAGAGTGAGTAACTGCTTTTGTACCAACATAGCCATGACTTGACTGAGTGACTGAGTGAGAGGAGTGAATTTCCTGAGCTCCCTGTAATTCTGCCTATTCTGGTATGAGTATTGGCTGTTCCCCTTGAACTGTTGCTGCTATCGGGGTGGTTGTGGCTATGGTTAAAGATTTGGTTACGGTAGGGGTGGATGTGGCTGATACCTCTGAGGTTGATGCTGAGCCTGATTCTGCTGATATGGTTGACGTCCCTGTGGGGGAGCATATTGATTGCCCTAAGCAGTGGCGATGATGCTGTTTACCTTTGTTGGGCGAGGAGGAGAATCGTTGTGGTTTTCATTCTCGTATCCAATAGGTCTTCCTTTCACTCTGTTCCGTTTGACTGGGATGGCCTGATGAGGCCATGGGGAGATTGTCCCTACGCGGATTCCTGCTTTGACTTGCTCTTTAGCACGGATCAACTATGAGAAATTCGCATATGGATGCGAGATGAGATATCCAGATATGCCAGGATATATTGAATGAACAATCATCGAGATTTGTTCTTCGTCGTCGATAGGTGTCCGTATTCTGGCTGCCATAGCTCGCCAATGTCCCACATAGGCTGATAACGTTTTGTCACTCCTTTGCCTGAGAGCCGCGAGGTCGGCTCTCCTGGGTGCCATGTTGAGATTGTATGTGAATCTGTCGACGAAAGCCTGGGAGAGTTGCTCCCAAGTCCTGATGCGATGGCAATCCAATGATGTGTACCAATCTAGGGCATCACCCTTCAGAGATTTTTGGAACAAGCGAATGAGGGCTCCTTTATTTCCTGAGATTGCACTCAGCTCTCCACAGAAAGCCTTGAGATGTGCTGTGGGACAACCGCTGACGTCGTATCTTTTGAATTTTGGTACCTCAAAGTTTTGAGGTATCTAAGCATCTGGAAAAGGACACAAGTCTCTGAACTTGGTCGAAGGTAGATCGATTCCCTGTTGTCGCTAAAGTTGATTTTGCAAGATCTGGAACTACTCCCGCAACTCGTCCAGTGCTGCATAATCTACTCGAATGATTGGTGCCTTTCGAAGTAAGACACGTTCTTCTTCGGCATAGTGGTCGATGCCTTCGACCCTATGGGCTTGCTGAAAAGCAACCGCAGGTTGTTGATATTGATTCGATGATTGAATTGGATTCTGACGAACTTGTGCTTGAAATGACTGTAATTGAGCTGGAGACTGTACTAAAGGTTAAACTGGAACTTGCTGAAAATTAACTGGAGATTGCTGAAAATTAACTGGAACTTGCTGAATATAAGATCACTGAAAATTAACTGGAATCCCATCACGGGGATGTGCTGGAATTGAAAAGTGCTCCTATTTGTAGGAGGCTGAGATGCTGGGAAGTGACCCCCTTGTTGGGTATTCACCACTGTCTGCTGATTGATGTGGGCTTGACACTGACCCCCATTGTGGGCATTCGCCAGTGCTGTCTCTACTGTTGGAAATTGAATTGAAATCTCCTCGGCGGGGATGTGTTGAAATTGAGTAAAGGTCTCATCGGTGGGGATATGTTGAGAAAGGAAAGGGGTCCCGTCGGCGGGGACGTGCTGGAATCTACTGAGATTGTTACTTGCAAGATTGATTGGAAGTTGGCTGGAAGTCCCTGCGACATGATTGCTCTGAGACGGTCTTGTTGTCGCAGGAAGGTATTGAGGAGGATGCCCCATAGCGAAGGGCTAAGATGGCTGTTGCCGGAAGTCTTGGGCAGACTTCGATGGTTGTGCTTGATTTGAAATGGAGGCCGAAGGGACCCGACATGGCTGCTGAGATTGCTGAACTGGGCCAACTTGATTATTGACTGCTATAGTAGCTTGTGCTTGCATGAATTGCAAGAGCATTTCTTGCATTGCTCTCATTCCTTGTACCAATTCTTGCATGATTGACATGTTCTCAATTGGTTGTTGCGCTGGAGGTTGCGCTTCGGCTATGTCGAAGGCAGGGAAGAGGTGAGCTTCCTCTTCATGGTCGGACATGGCTTGCTAAGCTCGAGTGTGGATTATGCTGCGGAAGGGAAGTTGTTTTCAAAGACGTTGAGCTCGAGTAGGCGCAATGGTGAGGAATATGCTTTACCGCTTTTTTTTTCTTTGGGTTTTAAGATTTTTTATTTTTTTTATTTTTGGATGGAATCCTATGCAGATGAGATTGTATGAGGGTTAATGACTTTTAAGTACAGGAGGAATTTCATTTTTCAAGTTGGATCACGACTAATGGGACTAGCATATCCCTAGAAGAGTCACCATTCTGTGGATGCTCGCCTCTCCACGCTCTCGAATTCTCCCTTTTGGAAAAGGGGTACGTGCGCGCGAATCGCCGTTTATGCCATTGACTTGCCTCATTCTCGAGGGCTTTTTCTCTGTTGTCGTGTTAGATTGGATATGTTTGGATGAGTTCGTATAAGACCAGAGTCGCCACTAGCCAGTTACTTCGAATCTACAGTCGGCTAAACCCCGTAGAAACGTTAGAGAAGGCAATCCGAAGATTCCTTCCTCTAAAATGACTCCTTTTGATCTGCGGCCAGAGATTCGAGGTAAGGGATCACGGTTACAGGGTGGGAAGATGTTAAGCACCCCACTCTGCCCATACCGAAGTACGGTCTCTACTTCACAGAATCGAACTAATACTTGAAAGTCTGATTGAATCCCCGTACATTCTCATGAATGATATGATGCATGAATGTGGGTTTGAACAGTAAGAGTTTCTGATAGGCAGGTTTCCATTAACAGGCAAGCCCAGAGCATATGCTCTAACTAACAGGTGCTTTTATGCTGCATGCATGCTGTGTATTTGGATAATCAAAGTATTTACAGTGATATGACAAGCAGGGGGGTTGGAAGAATAGTAAATGTTACACTTATGCTAGATGCAAATGAGATGATGCTAGTAAAGAGTAGCTGGATGGATGGAGGTGTCGCAAGGGTTTACTTCGAGTGGTTAGATTAGGACTTGGATAGCTGGGGAGACTTGGACCAAGGTCAGGCTGGGCTGGACCAAGGCTATGCTCTTCTCACTCGGGCTCTCCTTGGTGGAGGGATGGACTAATTAAAGGGGGGTGGATATGAACTCGGAATTTATGGGATTCTTCTGAGATTTTTGGGATTAATGAAACAAGAGAGGAGTAGGCGTATTTATAGCTGTGAGCAGTGGCAGCTCATGTAAATATGTTTGGACGGCACCCTGGGGGCCGCCCGTACGGACTCGCTGCTCCTGCTTCAGAGCGTACGGCCCCCGAACCTGAGGCAGCAAAGCCCGATGTTTGAGGTTCGGACCTACTACGAAGCTTTGGCTCGGAACTAGGTGAGTTGACTGGGTTTGAAAGATGGATTGACACGGTGAGTTGACTGGGTGCAGGGGCTCGACTGACTCAGTGAGTTGACTCGGTGATTTGACTCAGCGGGTTGACTCACCAAGTTTGACATTTTTGGGATTTTTTGACTAGTTTTTCTTATGGGTGGTTTTTCAGGCTGATGTTTAGGGGTGAGTTGACTGGGTTCGGGCTTGAGCTGGGCTATGGTTTGGGGCTTACAAGGGTGAGTTTGGTTGGGTTTGGACATGAGATTTGGGGGTATGGTCCTCCATTCATTCAGCTATTTCTACCAACATTGTAGTCGAAGGTGGGGTGTCTATAGGCTCCAAAAATTATGAAGATATAAATATCAAGTGGACTATACCACTAGAAATGGTGTGATTGAGTGCTCCACCATTAAAAATTCCAAAGAGCCCATCATAAGGTTTCGGTAATGTTTATTTTCAATCCAAGCTCTTGATAATGTCAATAAAGTCTTGATTAAGGGAAAATATAAATATCAGATTGATCCAAAAATTTTCTAGCCCACAAAACGTTTTTAATGGTTATTCATCATGTTTCTAGTGATATGGTCCACCTGAGATTCGGATCTTCTTAGGGTTTTGGATCACATCCTAAAATGATATGAAAAAAACAGATAGACAGCATTGATATGTAAAAAATACATCAAGAAGGGCTCCACACGGTTAGGGTAACACCCACTAAGCTATTCTTAGGGTAACACCTAATTCGCGCCCTAGAAAAGAACCATTTTTATTCTTTTAACCTTTTATTTAATCTTTTTTCTAGTGAAATGAAGGGTGCGGTTTGGGTGGATCCCTAAGTATGGGGCTCACTGTGATGTATGTTCCTTACATCCACACCATCCATCCATTTTGAAAGCTCATTTTAGGGCCATGCCCTAAAATGAAGCATATCCAAATCTTAGGAGGCTGTACCACAAGAAACAGTCTTAATTGAATCCTCACCATTCAAAACTTCATGGGGGCCACCGGAATGTTTATTTTCCATCCAACCTGTTGATAAGGTCAAAGACCTGGATGAAGAGACAACACAAATATCAGGTTGATCTAAGGCTTTTGTGTCCCATGAGAAGTTTTTAATGGTTGATTACCACTGTTTCCTGTATTATGGTCCACCTGAGGTTTGGATCTACTTCATCTTGGTATAATGTTGTAAACTTAGTTTTCAAAACAAATGGATGGCCTGGATATAAGGAACATACATCATGGTGGACCCCGAGTTCAGGGATCCACTGAAACCACGCTCATACGCTAAGGTACGGGAGTTTTACTGCAATGGACCTAAGGTGTAGCTATTTTTACTAAAAGTCCAATTTCTCATTCGGCGCATCCTTTTTTGCCTTTTGACGAGAAATTGAAAATTTATGATCGAAAATGCTCCTCCGACAGATTCCCCCTAAGCACTATGGATTCCCCCTGAGCACATGGTGGTCAGAGGGGCATTCTCAACTGTAAAATTTTCAATTTCTTGTCAAAAGGCCAAAAAAGATCATCTGTACAAGAAATTGAACTTTTAGTAAAATTAGCCACACCTCAGGGCTATTACATAAAATCCCCTAAGTGTACCGAGCTACTCAGTACGCAATCCACTTTTGGATCCACCAGGGTGGGTGGATCCCTGAACGTGGGTCCACCGTGATGTGTATTCCTTATATCTAGTCCATCTATCTGTTTTGAAAACTCATTTTAAGGCATTATACTAAAAAATGAAGTTTTGTATCCACCCGATGTGTGCATAATACAAGAAATAGGAAACGGTGGTAATTGACCATTAAAAACTTCTCATGGGACACAAAAGCTTTGTATCAACCTAATATTTGCATGGTCTCTTCATCTAATCTTTGTGACCTTATCAACAGGTTGGATTGGATGGAAAATAAACATTCTGGTGGCCCCGTGTAGTTTTTAATGGTGAGGATTCATTCAAGACGGTTTCCGCGTTATGATCTCCTAAAATTTGGATCTGCTTCATTTTTTGATGGTCATGCCATAAAATAATCTGTTAGAATGGATGGACGGTGTAGATGTAAGGAACATACATAACAGGGAGCTCCACAGTTAGGGATCCACGGATCCACCCAAACCGCTCCCATCTAATCCGCCCCGAGATTTTTACTGCAATAGCCCTGAGTTGTGGTTATTTTTACTAAACGTTCAATTTCTCGTCTGGTTCATCTTTTTTGACCTTTTGATGAGAAATTGAAAATTTAAGGTCGAAAATGCCCCTCCGACTGATTTCCACTGGGCACTAGGGATTCCCCTAGGGCACGGTGGATTCCCCCTGAGCACATGGTGGTCAGAGGGGCATTCTCGAGAAATTGGACTTTTAGTAAAAATAACCACACCTCAGGGCTATTGAAGTAAATATCCCTTCGCCTCCAGAATCCTCACGTAAGCCTTTCCTAAGAAGTTCCATGCTGGGAACCTAAGGTGGGCCCCATCGTGATGTTTGTCAGAAATCCACCACGTCCATCCATTTTGTGAGATAATTTTAGTACATGAGACAAAATATGAGCCAGATCCCAGACTTAAGTGGGCAAAAAATGAGAGAATTGAACATCCACAGTTGAAATATTCATGGGGCCACACAAGTTTTGAATCAGGCTAATGTTTGTGTTTTCAATTCATCCCAATATGAATGACGTTAGGAACGGTATGGATGGAATATAAACAACACTGTGGACCAAGGGAGGTTTCAACGGATGGAAATGGTGCAGAAGGAAACATATTCGGATATGTTAAGGGAGCGTGGACTGGGTACTACCCCCACCAGGATGGACGTTGTTCGCTAGTGTTGCTGCCACTAGACAACATCTAATAGTTGGTGTTCTTTAGGCCCCACCATGATGTATGTAGTTCATCCATGCCGTCCATCCGTTTTTTTTTTTGTATCATTTCATGGAATGAGCCCAAAAATGAAATAGATCCAATCTCAACTGGACAACATCACAGGAAATAATGTTTATTAAATGTCCACCATAAAAAACTTCTTAGGGGCCACAGAAGTTTTGGATCAAGCTGATATTTGTTTTTTCCTTTCATCAATGTCTATATTACTTAATCAACAGTTTGAATGTCAACCAAACATTACAGGGGACCCTAGGAGGTTTTTAATAGTGGACATTCAATTATCATTGTTTTCCTATGGTGGGGTCCACCTTAGATTTAGATCTACCTCATTTTTTGGATCAATACATAAAATGATCTGAAAAAATGGATGGACAGCATGGATCAAACACACACATCATGGTGGGGCCCATAGAGCACCGGTTACTAGCCACCTGGCTAGTGGCAGTGACACTGGCCAAACTACATCTCACCAGGACCTGGCTAGTGGCATTGACACTAGCCAAACCACGTCTCACCAGGACCTCGCTAGAGACAAATGACCCTGTCAGGGGCTCTATGGAGCCCACTATAATACACACACACACACACACACACACACACACACACACACACACACACACACATTGTCCATTTGTTTTTACATACCATTTTAGGGCATGAGCCCAAAAAGAGCCAAATTGAAAGCTCAAGTGGACCACACCACACAAAGCAGTGGAGATTAAAAAAGTACCATTGAAAACTTCTTTGAGGTCACAGATGTGCTAGATCAAGTCGAGATTTATGTTTTCCTTTGTGCAGATCTATGTGACCTTCTGATTAGGTTGGATGAAAAATAAACATCACGGTGGGCCCTTGGAAGTTTTCAATGGCAGGTATTCATTTTCAACTTCTACCAGTAGTTTGGTCCATTTAAGCCTTCAACTTGCCTCCTTTTCATACTCATGCCCTAAAATGATCTATCAAAATAGATGGGCGGCGTGGATAAAACATATACATCACAATGGGCCCCAAACATCCTCTTACAGGATCGTCCATTTCTAGCTATGTCCCGGTGGGGGTAGTACTCAATCCGCATCATAAGCTAAGGGTATTGAGTAAAATCCACAAGCGGATTGCGTACTGAGTAACTCATTACGTAAGGGTACTGAGTAAACTATGTGGGGCCCACCTTGATTTATGTATTTTATCTGCTCTGTCTATCCATTTTGCCGGATAATTTTAGGACTTAAGCTCAACATGAAGCATCTAAAGCTCAAGTCGACCACACCACAGGAAACAGTGTGAATTGAACTTTTACTGTTAAAAAAAATTCTTACGGGCATTTTTAAGAGAATTCTTACGAGTATTTTTAACAACGAATTAAACACGTTGTAGTATGTAAGATATATTGCAGTGGTCGTTCATATGCTGTAAATTACTTTTAGCAATATTTTTCGACTGCTGTAAATTCTTTTTAACAACGTTTTCCAACCGTTGTAAATTCCTTTTAACAATATTTTTCAATCGTTGTGGTATATAAAACATATTACAACGTTCGTCGGCACGATGTAAATTGCTTTTAACAACATTTTTTTACTATTGTAAATTCCTTTTAACAACGTTTTCTGACCATTGTAAATTCCTTTTCACAACATTTTCCGACTGCTGTAAAAAAGTGGTTCAATTACAACTTTCAAATGACAACATTTTTAGAGCGAACGTGGTAAATTGTACTTTTAACGACGTGCATTAAACGAATGTGATTAAAATGATGTCATAAAAACTCATATTTGTTGTAGTGATTAGACTGATCGCAAGTGGTCTTGTGATCGTTCACTTGGCCTCTGCAATCGGTGGCAACTGATCAGCGACAGATCGTAAAATGCAATTTCTTCTAGATTGTAATTCTTTCAATTTCTTCTCTTGTGGCTTGATTCTTCTTATTTTTTGTTCATTCTTGCTTGGTCTTCTAAGCCTTTTAATTCACCATGATTAGCATTGAAATCATATGGTTTCCTCTCTCTTTACCTGCAAACACAAAAGCATGCATAAGTTAGTGAGTTTTTAGTCCATAAATCATGTAATTGTGTGATGAATTGTGATTTAAATATGCATAATTCGGAGCTTAACAGGTGCAAAAGAAACAAATGTCCTTTTATTGAATGGAAGTGTAGTAAAATCCGTAATTTTGCAACCTTTGTAATCAAATACGTATAGTATATATATGAAACATTACCAAAAAGACCAACATATAACATAAATGTAAGATGACTACTAAAAACCACTGATATTTTTCTTATTCACAAATAAAAAGAATTACAAGGATTTACAGTGAATTACATAGCTAAACATAGAAATCTAATAAATCTAATAATCCTAATTATAAATGATAAATGTTAACCAAAAATAACAAATTATGAAATATATTACAAAATATACACAATTGATGGCACAATCTCTATCATACAGTACCATTTGTAAATTCAATTGTTACAATTGGGGATTACTTTTAAGTTATTTAACTATTGATCCATGCTGTCCATCTGTTTTATCTCACAATTTAATCGCCTTTTATGGAAATATATCTAATTTACTAATTCTATGTGCTGCAATGTTAGTTTAAGTTTTTCTTATACATTCATTTTATTAATAGATTGTGAATTACGTAGCTAAGCATAGAAATCTAATAGATCTAATAATCCTAATTATAGATGACAAATGTTAACCCAAAATAGCAAATTATGAAATATATTACAAAATATACACAATTGATGGCACAATCTCTATCATATAGTACCATTTGTAAATTCAATTGTTACAATTGGGGATTACTTTTAAGTTATTTAACTATTGATCCATGCTGTCCATCTGTTTTATCTCACAATTTAATCGCCTTTTATGGAAATATATCTAATTTACTAATTCTATGTGCTGCAATGTTAGTTTAAGTTTTTCTTATACATTCATTTTATTAATAGATTGTGAATTACGTAGCTAAGCATAGAAATCTAATAGATCTAATAATCCTAATTATAGATGACAAATGTTAACCCAAAATAGCAAATTATGAAATATATTACAAAATATACACAATTGATGGCACAATCTCTATCATATAGTACCATTTGTAAATTCAATTGTTACAATTGGGGATTACTTTTAAGTTATCCAACTGTTGATCCATGATGTCCATCTGTTTTATCTCACCATTTAAACGTCTTTTATGAAAATATATCCAATTTACTAATTCAATGTGCCGTAATGTTAGTTTAAGTTTTTCTTATACATTCATTTTATTAATAGATTATGAATTATATAGCTAAACATAGAAATCTAATAGATCTAATAATCCTAATTATAGATGATAGATGTTAACCCAAAATAGCAAATTATGAAATATATTACAAAATATACACAATTGATGACTCAATCTCTATCATACAGTGCCATTTGTAAATTCAATTGTTACATTTGAAAATTACTTTTAAGTTATCCAACTGTTAATCCATGCTGTCCATCTGTTTTATCTCACCATTTAATCGCCTTTTATGGAAATATATCAAATTTACTAATTCAATGTGCCGCAATGTTAGTTTAAGCTTTTCTTATACATTCATTTTATTAATAGATTGTGAATTACATAGTTAAATATAAAAATCTAATAAATCTAATAATCCTAATTATATATGACAGATGTTAACCCAAAATAGTAAATTATGAAATATATTACAAAATATACACAATTGATGGCATAATCTCTTTCATATAGTATCATTTGTAAATTCAATTGTTACAATTAGAGATTGCTTTTAAGTTATTCAACTGTCGATCCATGTTGTCCATCTGTTATCTCACCATTTAATTATCTTTTATGGAAATATATCCAATTTACTAATTCAATGTGCCGCAATGTTAGTTTAAGTTTTTCTTAACATTTATTTTATTAATAAATTGTAGCTCACCTAATTTGTAGAATGGCGCAATTATTTATCAAGTGCATTTATATGGTGGGACTATTTTATTGGTTAGATTGGATCTTACAAACATAAGTGACGTTTGGGTTAAGGTGCTTTTTTCATATAAAATATTGGTATTTTGGTCATTAAAATTAACATGGGCCTGTTTGGATTCACAGAAAGGAAAGGAAAGGAACATTGTTTTCTATGACACTTACTTTTCATTGTTTATCAAGGGCTTTTTGGATTCATGAAAAGCATGAGAAAGGAAATAGTGTTTCTTCAAAAACCTTATTTTCAGGAAATTGTGAGAAGGGAAAATTTGTTTCCCTTGTTTGACTTTTAACAAGATTTTTATAGAATTTTTTTTTTGGTAGCCACTGGCATGTGTTAAATTAGCATGTGGCACATGTGGCATTCACGGCATATGTGAGTACTTGAAGCTGAACTGTAGGTGGAAGGGCCTGTAGCCCAACTAGTTGAGTCCGAGTTTATCAACCAGCTGGTCTCAGGTTCGAGACACACCAGCAGCACATTTGGGTGCTTTCGGTCGGGCTGGGTCGAGTTCGGGTGTTCGGGCCAAGTCGTGTGGGTTATGTTCAGGTGTTCAGGCCAGGTCTTGTTCAAAAAAAAAAAAGTTTGGCACATTGACACATGTGAGGCGATTGAACATTGGATAGTGGCGCATTTGGGCTTTAACCCTTGAAAAACTCATTTCCTTCCATCGTAGGAAAATGCATTTCTTAGGGTTGGACGTAGGAAAATAAATTTATTTAATTATTTTTCAATAAAGATAGAAAGTGGGAAATGGTGTTTCCCACAATTTCCCACAAAGAAAAGCTTAACAAACAGTGAATTTTATGGAAAACATTATTTCCTTTACCATGCTTTCCATGAATCCAAATAGACCCTAAGCCCTTTTTTTGTGGTAGCTTGTGGGAAACATTATTTCTCACTTTCTATCTTTGTTGGAAAATAAACAAAATTTATTTTCCAACCTCTATCCTTACAAAAGGCATTTTCTTTTATGTTACATGTGCTACATGCAACTTCATGCACCTCACATGTACAACGTGTGCAACAATTCAACTTTAAGTGCCCACAAATGCTACCTATGTTGCATGTGCCATTATCCATCTTTAAGCAATTCACATTTACTATATGTGCTAATCTAGCATATGCCACTAATTACCTAGAAATTGTTTTTCCCTAATCTAGCATATGCTACTAATTACCTAGAATTTTCTTTTCTTAAGAAAAAATTCATTTTGGGAAACAATGAATTTGTAAATAGATACTAAACTTCTAGGAAAATCTCATTGAAAGCAAACAATATTTCATTTCCCACAATTTTTTAGAAACGAAGTTTCCTAAGAAACATTATTTCCTTTCCTGCCACTTTCATGAATCCAAACAAGCCTTAAGCGAAAATTCTTTTTTTATATCAAAACTATAACAAATATGCCCATTGTTAAATGGTCACAGCTGTCGAAATACACCCAAACAAGAAAACACAACTTGCACCATGGATATGATCTTAGGTAATAGGCCACATCCAATAGTTGTGATAATAATGAAAAAAAAAATTATTATAAATTTTACCAAAACTAGTGATAGATTAAAAAATTGAGGGACATCTTGCTCACAAGTATTATGCACATGTGCCTAATTTACTAATTTATTAGTCTGTTTGTACATCGGCCAGCTTCGTGTACACATAGATTAAAGTATAATGTAAGCATTTTCACAATCAATGGAGAGTGAGATGTTTTATAAGCACTCTCCACTCTTTAACCCTATCCTCTGCGGGGCAAACATTTACACTTGAAAAATAGAAAGTGATTTTAATCAAAAGTTTGAAAAACAACTATACTAAAAATTGTATCTTTTAAATACTCTAATACTCTATTCCTAGGAGTGGGGCTGTCAATGGGCTGGGCTTGAACCTACCAAAATCAAAATTTTGAATAGGCCTGGCTTGACGGCTCAGCCCGAAACAGTTCAAAATCCAGGCCAAGGCCAACCCCAAGCCTTGCTCGTTGACAACCCTACCTAGGAGCCAAACGGTTAAAAATTCTCTTTTCTTCTTTTGGGGTTTTTCAGTCTTTGACATCCAAGGGTCTATTTGGTTTTTCAATTTTCAGTTTAATTCAAAGTTAATAACTCATCATCATCTTTTCAGGGTATTTGATTAAGGGTAATTGCGCATAAAAAGTGAGAGCCAAATACACATGTAACACCAAAAGGCCTATTTTTATAGTGATGCCTCTAAAACCCCCGGCAGTCTGTTTAGGATTCCAAACTCAATGGTCTCAACTAAACATGAGGGTTGCGCTCATTGCGAGACTTAACCCAACACCTCACAGCACCAGCTGACGACAGCCATGCACCACCTGTGTCCGCATTCCCGTTGTTATTGGAAAACCAAACAGGCCCCTAATCCCCTCGACATCATCCTCATAGATCTCCAAAATTGAACTAGGCTATTGAGCGTTCCAAATGGATCCCTTTTTCTAAGTGTGGGCAATGAATCTTGGTGTAGATGGAATCACTAATGTGAGGTGGCCAGTCCATCAGAGGTCCACATAAATGGGCCTTGGCCCCATTTGGATGGTATGGATTGTCTACAAATGGATTAAATTTGTGGATTGCATGCGATAGTCATATAAATAATTCATGTCCGATCACACAGCAAAGACAGTGGAAAGCTAAAATGAAAAGGAAGAAATGAAACACAGAATAAGAGAGATTAAAGCCAGCATAGAGATACTTAGAAACGCTTATAGAGATGAGCAGGTAATCTAGGCGTCGGAACGGTTTGAAGTGGGGTATGCATGAAAGTGACAAGCCCAGGATGCTCCGACATGTCGATATTGTCTGGCTTAATGCCTTCTGGTGGAGCCCAGTTGAAATGGTGCAACAGGTGGCCGAGCATTGACTGAACCAAGTTAATCCCCAGCTGGGCTCCAGGGCACACACGCCGGCCTGCGCCGAAAGGCAACAGGCGGAAGTCATGGCCCTTCATGTCGACATCTTCCTCGAGAAAGCGCTCGGGACGGAATGTTAAAGGATCCTTCCAGACGGCTGGGTCACGGCCGAGGGCCCACACATTGACGTGCACGATCGAGCCCTTGGGGATGTCATAGCCGCCGAGCTTGACATGGTTAGCGGCCTTGTGGGGGAGCATGAGGGGTGTGGGCGGGTGTAAACGCAGGGCCTCCTTGGCGATGCATTGTAGGTAAGGGAGATTCGGGAATTCGGCTTCTGTCATGACTCGATCGGAGCCGATGACCGCGTCCAGCTCCTCCTGGGCCTTTTGTTGCACCCTAGGGTTCTTGATAAGCTCTGCCATGGCCCACTCCGCAACTATGACTGTTGTATCCATGCCAGCAGATATCATGTCCTACAGAAATTTCAATTAATGGAAGTGAGTGTTTCAGACTGTAAAAGAAGTTGGCTGAGAAGAGTAACGAATTTAACTGCCTGTTATGGCACACTTGTAATTAGTCATCTTGCAAAAGGCTTTTAGAGAAAGGTTTACTACTCTGGCAGACTGTGACGATTGATACACAAGAGCTCAGAAACCGTACGTGTGTATACATAACAAAATCTAAACCACGCAAATTGAAGGACCCAGTATATAGATAGGCCTTGAACCCAAAAATGAGTTTGGTTTTGAACGACCCTAACCAACTACTTGTGGACACTTGTTTGCTGAATTGGGATTTTTTACCTGTTTTTCATCGTAGTCGTCCACTAAATGACCACCAACTAGCTATAATAGAACCAAACCAGCATGTTTTTTGGAATGTGGTCCATCTAAGTTGGGGCTCCCAATTTGGATGGTTCAATATTATGTAGTATGTACAATTTATTAGCGAACGCATATCAACAACCAAGCCTTGACATAGTATCATATTCTTGGGAGATTTATCATATGAAAAATGACAAAACTGCCCTTTCCTTGAGTACAAACTAGACTGTTCAATAAACCGAAAATAAGCACTGAAAATTAAGCACTGAATTGTAATTTTCAAATAATTTTAGGGATATTTTAGTCAAAAGTGAAGAAATTTTAATGCCCCACCATTTTCACCATTCAGCAAGCTGGAAAAAAGACTCATATTTTCAATAAAAATTAATTTAAGCAATTCATATTCTAAATTTGCCAAATGATATGAACTATATAAGTGCTGGAAATAAGCTTTATCAAACGGCCACTAGGGGCAAAATGGGGCAAGGTGGGCTATGATTAGGCCTAGTCCCATGATGTTAGATGGGCCTAGAGCTCATCTTGGGCTGAGTCATCAAGCCCAATGGGTTACTTCAGATGGCTGGGCTATGATACAAAAAAAAAAAAAAATCCGCACTTTATCACTAAAATTTGATATTTTCAATAATTTTCAATGATTTACTTTGAATTGGTAAATTCAATTTATTAAGTGCTTAAGTTAATTTTTAATGAAAAAATTGGCTGTAAATCTAATTTATTAAGAAAATTTCACTGAAAAAATATGGATTTTTTTTTCAGCTCCCATCCCTTAATGCTTCGCTTAATGTTGAAAATGGTGGTGCATTATTTTTTTTTTTTCACTTTTAACCAAAATAACCCTAAATTATTTCAACACTACAATTCAATACTTTAAGTTTTTAGCACTTAAATTAATTTTCAAAACTTATTTTTCAGTTTCTCAAATGGCTCGGTTCATCAATGGATTAGCAGGTTGATATAGGACAAGGCCCTGATTCTTAACCATCAGGCCATGCCTAGGCTATGAAACAATTGTTAGTTCATAAAAAATACACGAAGGCGGCTGGTAACTCGTAAAACCATAGCTTAAAAAATAAAAAAACTCAACTCGATATCCAACTTGGTCGGGTCGAGTTGGACTCAACTCAAATATCGAACTCAGTGAGTGACTGGGTTCAAGACATGTCATGCTGACCAAGTAGGCGAGCCGACTCATGGGTCATTTTGAGTCTCAATCAAATCTTGCCAGCAAGTTCAATAGATTCGATTCTCATTGAGTAGAGTTGACTCGGCCAAGTTTTGTGTCAAGTCTCCGAGTTTCCAGAACTACCATGCAAAGTAGTTTATGATGGTTATTTTGCAAGGAGATCATGCACCACAATGATCTAAGCAGTAGGATTGGAGGGGTACATGCACGCATTGCCATATATCATAAGCTAGTAAGCCAGTGGCTCACCCATAGTAGGCCGATGATGGTGTCGTCGCTGAGGTTGTATTGATCCTGTAGGGTCAAGAGGGCATCGACAAAGTGATCCTTTGCGCCATTTTTGAGACGAGCTTGTGTGTGCTCATCCATGATGGCTTTAGTGAGTCGATCTCTACGGGCCTCATGTTTCTCTAGTGCCACTTCATCGGTCCTGTCGAACACTTTGAGCCACGGGACATGCTCTGTTAAGGGGAAGGACCCGCCAAACTTGATATTGCCATCAAGGACAATTGACTTGAGCTCTTTGCCCTGATCAGTCATACTCCCCTCTGAGTCCATCAATCGCTTCCCCAAGGCCAATCTCGTTATGTTGTTGAAGGATACAGGTGTTAGGAAGTCTCTCGCTGCCATGCTCTTCCCATGGTTGCCTGTAAATTAACATGATTCATTAACTCTCTCCATTCAAATGACATTTTTGAGAATGTGTATGAAAGTGTAGATGGTTTGAATTGCAAAGAAAATCATAAATTGTACATTGTAATCATAAAATTACTTATCTATATCCATTTTCTAATGAAAACATAATTATTACAGTTATCCATGTTCACACCATGAATTCCTTGTGTCCAAACAAGCTAATGGCCCGTTTGGCACCATGGATTTGAGAAGTAAGGAGAAACCACTTGCTTTATTTTGTTTGGTACCATGGATTTGATGAGAAGTAGTTTTGAGAGAAATCTATGAGAATTCAAAAAGACACTTTTTGCTCATTTTGAAATTCTCGAAAAAAAAAAAAAAAAAAGGTGGGATTTGAGGAGAAATCCTCCCCAACGTGGGACCCAACATGATGTGTCCTTAATTGTGGAACCCAATGTGATGTATATTTTCCATCCAACTTGTTGATAAGGTCACAAAGACATAGATGAATGAACCACACAAATATCAATTTAATCCAAAACTTTCGTGCATGAAAAAAGGTCTCACTCTCCACTTTTTCTAGTTTTATGGTCCACTTAAGACGTGGATCTGCTTTATTTTTTGAATCCTAGCATAAAATGATATGTAAAAATGGATGGACAGCATGGATATAAAAATCGAAGTTGATACGGTAGGCATACGATGGGATTAAAATCCACACCATCCATTTCCTCATGTCTGATTTTTCTCCAAATCTTGGCTGCTAAACAGAAAATCTGAAATTGATGAGAATTCATATCATGGAATCCACTTCTCGTCACTCCCTCCCAATTAGCAAACAGGTACTGGGACTATCATCGGGCTCGAAACCTTCTCTTTAATAAGATACACTAAAACATTTTCCACATGCAGGCCACCTTGGGAGGTCGGGCTCCTATAAAAATAATTCGCCTATCATGGCTCAGGTGGGGTTTAGGCTTAAGTTAAAAAAATTGGGCTGGGTTTAGACAGGGCTTGAACCGGACCGGCCCGTTGACAACCCCTATAATGCAGGACAATCAAGAAACTGTGGTTGGGCAGGACCTTTGTAGACCGCAGGCTCATCTAGCATTCGGCAGTGCATTTATGAAAATCTAGACCGCCCAAGCAGTGGGGCTCCTCGTGGATGGTACATAGGTTGAAACAAACATTATTGGATGATCTTAACCGTCTAATATAAATAATTGAATTTGGACCGTTGTAAACCAACAATACGATCAGAACAGTTAGGTCTATGATTTTTCCCATGGTCTATTTCTGACACGTGGGATCTACCTATCGGTGACAACGAGTGGCTCTAATCTCACGCACATGTACCTTGTTTAATGACACGCGTGAACTTCGGCATTCTTACGGCCGAAAGTGGTGCACTATCACCCATAGCGGTTACTGTTAGGGCTGCCGATGGGCCGGGCCTGGGTTAAGTCTCGGCCCGATTCTGCACTGTTTCGGTCCGGACCGTCAGGCCGGCCCTATTCAAAATTCTGATTTTAGGCCCAAGCCCGGCCCATTGACACCCCTAATTGTAATCCCCTGAAGTCAGTTCCATCGATGACTACGAGAACGCATTTATTTGACTATAATTTTTTTATAATACCCTAATAGCCGTTCATTGGTCTTTCGTCATGACTATATATATATATATATATACACACACACACCGGTTTCATCTGCTTTTTTTCAGGGCAGGATGCCGGGATTCAACGAGGTGGCTGAGATCCGTGACCGTGGGGCCCACTGTGATGTATATGTCTTGAGTCCGGATCCTATGTTAAAACCAAGCAGGAAAATCCTGCTCGTCACCATTCCGATTGGTCCACGTTAGCCTGAGTGCGTCAGAGCTGAGCAGGCCAGGCTGGGGTGCTCGGCTCTGATACAGACAGGCTGAGGTGGACCAATCAGATCAGCAGCAGCAGAGGTTCTCTACTTGATTTTAACAAAGGATCTGGATTCATATGTCTTATGTCCACGCCATTCATTCGGTTTGAAAACTCATTCTAGGGCATAATAAAAAAAATGAAGCAGATCCAAATCTTACGATGGACCATAATACATGAACCAGTGGTAATCGACCATTAAAAGCATGGGCCATAAAAGTTTGGATCAATCTGATATTTGTGTGATATCTTCACCCAGGTCTTTGTCACGTTATCAACAGGTTGGATGGAAAATAAACATTCCGTTGGCCCCCGCGAGTTTTTTAATGGTGAGGATTTAATCACTATTGTTTCCTATGATATGGTCCACCTACGATTTGGGCCTAATTCGTTTTTGGGATAATGTCCTAAGATGATCTTTCAAAATGAATGGACGGTGTGTATGTAAGGCACATACATCACAGTGGGTCCCACAGTTGGAAGTGGATTGCGTACTGAGTAACTCCGCACCCTAGCGTGCGGAGTAAACTCTGTGGGGCCCACAGTGATTTAGGTATTTTATCCACTCCGTCCATCCATCTTAACAGAAAATTTTAGGTATGGTGCCAAAAAATGAAGCATATCAAAATCTAAAGTGGACCACACCACAAGAAATGTGTGAACTGGGTGTCTACCATTGAAAAATTCTCAGAGGACACAGAAGTTTTGGATCAAGCTGATATTTGTGTTTTCCCTTCATCCATATCCATGTGATCTTATGAACAGGTTGGATGACAAATAAACATCACCGTAGGGCTTGGGAAGGTTTCAACGGTGTAAATCATTATTCCCACTGTTTCCCGTGGCATGGTCCACTTGAGATTTAGATATGCTTAAATTTTGGGTTCAACCACTAAAATGAGCTGGAAAAACATATGGACAGAATAGATAAAGTACATACATTCTAGGTGGGCCCAACTGAGTTTACTCCGCACGATAAAAGCGTGCGGAGTTACTCCGCATGCAATCCGAGTCCCCCACAGTTAGGGATCCACATGCAATCCGAGTCCCCCACAGTTAGGGATCCACCAACCTCGTGGATCCGGGGATCCACCCAAACCGCGCCCCGAAAAGTCTTCGGTGCGCGAGAGTACTGTGTTAGTTTTGCACCATCTAAAATTGGGGGAGACTCATCCACCTTAAATGTGCCATTTTAGTACAGCAATCCAGACCATCCAAATTGTGAGTCCCGTTGTGGACGTAGCATATCTCGAAAATCACACTGACCCAGAAATCCTATCCATCCGATCAACGCACATATAAACTGAATCGCTAAAAGTAAAATATTCAACGGTCCAAATTCAACCAAAAGAAATAAGATTGTTACTATTAGTTTCCCATTGCAATTTTCTTTCAGGTATGCTCCATCCACAGTTGGCCCACCCATTTGAACAGTCTGGATTTTAAGAGAGAAAGAGAGAGAGGTTCTATAGACGTACCTGGCTTGGTGCAGTCTCTAAAGATGGTTTCAATCATAGCCGTTACTTCATCCTCTCTGACGGACCTAAGTGCCTCAAGCCTCTTTGGAGTGAACAGTTCCACCTGACAAACCTTCCTCACCTTAACGTAGTGGGGCCCATAATCAGCCCATATCAGATCCTGGCCGTTCCTACTAAACAGCTCGGCCACTTTCCTCCTGGGCCTATCAGCCAGCACTTGATCATTATCCTTGAGAACTTCCTTAGCCATTTCAGAGCTCGAAACGACAACATTCAAAGTCGATCCGAACCACACCGATATGATCGGACCATACGTGCTGGCCCACTCGGCGAAGCACCGACACCTCACCGGTTTTACGTCGTAGAGGTTCCCAACAACGGGCCATGGCTTGGGGCCTGGAGGGAGCTTGTGTCTGCGCCATAGGAGGAGCTTGAAGGCTAGAAGAGAGAGGAAGATGATGAGCAGTGAGAGTGGGAGAGAGAAAGCCATTGGTGGAATGAACTCGCCACCTTAACTTGTGGTGTATGGCCCCTGACTATTTTATATTGAGACGAGGGGTAGTTTAGGTTTTGTGGTTACTGTTGTTTATTGATGAATCTTTTGGTGACTCGCATGAACACCTTAAATTGTGACTCGCACCTGGTTTGCTTCAATGATTAAAATCGACTGGGCTCCTATGTGAGTTTATTCACATTTAGAAAATGGTGGTGACTCGTTCTTATCGTATCGGATGATTGCCTGCTACCCCTGCCCGGAGCTGTGTGGGGTCCACAGTAATGTCATCTCTGTGGCAAATCCACTTTGTACATTTGTTTTTAAAGAACACAGTAAAACAGGAATCTAAAAATTAGGTAGATCTAAAGCTCAAGTGGACCACCAAACGAAACAGTGGAAAGCTTGAGCTGACCATGATGTTTATATTCCATCCAAACCGTTCATAAGGTTATTACCACTCAGATGAACTATAGACACAGATAGTATCCTATACAAAACTTCTGTCACCCCTTGGCGTTCAATCCCCACTGTTTCGTGCGGTATGGCACACATGAGTTTTGGATCTGCCTGATTTTTAGATTCCTGTTCCGCGGTGATCTTTCAAAACATATGGACGGAGTGGATTTGTCACAGACGTTCTGTGGGCCCCACACAGCACAGGCATTTCACTTCCGGCTGCCTCAATCGTTAAGATGGACGCGGATCCTATGCGAGTTCATCCTCATTTTGAAAATGGTGTTGACCTTTCTTGCCACCATATCTGGCGGTGTATGGCCCGTGGGAGCGGATTATCTGTTACCCGGGTAACATCCTAGTGGGTGTTATCTAACCGTGTGGGGCCCACCTTGATATATTTTTTGTATATCTACACCGTTCATCTGTTTTTTCATCTCGGTTTAGGCTTATATCCCAAATATTAAGTAGATCAAAATTCTCAGGTGTAACATACCACTAGAACAGTGATGAATGACCATTTAAAAACTTTTTGTGAGAGATAAAAGTTTTGGATCAAGCTGATATTTGGTTTTCTCTTCATCCAGATATTCTTGACATTATCAACAGCTTGGATTGAAAATAAAATTTATACAAACATTACGATGGGCCCTTTGGAAGTTTCAATTGTGAGTCACTCAATCACCAATATTTCTTATGTTGTGGTCCATCTGGGATTTGGATCCATATAATTTTTAGGAAAACGTCCTAAAATAGGCTGGAGAAACGTATGGACGGTGTGGATATAATAAAAAAAACATAAAGATGTGCCCCAAGGTAGGGGTAACACCCACTACGGTGTTACCCGGGTAACACCTAATCCGCTTCCATAGCACGTGACCATTTTTTACCATTTTATATTGAGACAAGGGGTTGTTTGGAGAAAAATTTTGCTACACCCATGAGTTAGCTACGCTAGCTACACCGGGTGTAGCAATAACCCACCATGATGTATGTGTTGTATCAACGCCGTCCAACCATTTTGTGAGATCATTTTATGGCATGAAAAAAAAATGAGGCAAATCAAAAGCTAAAGTGGACCTAGCAAAGAAAATAGTGGGGATTAAACGCCAACCATTAAAAACTTATAGGGGACCACTTGAGGTTCAGATCTACCTCATTTTTCGTTTCATGATCTCAAATGATGTCGCCAAATGGATGGACGGTGTGTGGATCCAACACATGCGTCATGGTGGGGTCATTGCTACACACGGTGTAGCTAGCGTAGCTAACTCGTGGGTGTGTAGCAAAATTTTCTCGGGTTGTTAGGTTAGGAATATAGATCTTCTGTTTCCAGCGCAGAGGATTTCCTGTGCCCTGGAATTTAATTGGGCCAATGGCTTTTGCGCTGACATCAGCACTGCTATTTAATAAAATAAAGACATGTTTAAAAGGAAGACCGACTAACATGGCGAAGTTACGTTGCCGGACCATATTCAATGACGCGTATTGGCTGTGACTCAGGATCTGGTGATGTCGATGGAGCCAGGACCGTGGGCCCACCTCGATGTATGCGTTGTATATCCATGCTGCCATCCGTTTTTTCCAAATTAATTGGCATATTTTCCCAAAATGAAGCAGGTACACACCGAAGGAATAATGTCATTGTACGGCCTATTTGCTCTGGCTCCAATCAATCAAACTGTGACGCAAGCGTGACCGAGGGCCCGGATTGAATTTTGGTGTGCGGTATGACGTGGGATATGCAAGAGGGACCCGGATTGGATTGCGTAGTGCACCATACACCAGCTCCTTCCCTGGTGCATGGACGTGGCACGCGCAGAAGACATCGTCAGACCTTGAATTTTGAAGTACGGATGAGTGAGAGTAACGCTGTTTTCTTCCCGTTAACGGGTGAGCAGTCCTTGGCCGAAAATGAAAAGGGTGGAAAGAGGGAAAAAAAAACATTTTGAGTAAAAAACATCTCCCGCTCTCTCGCTTGGGCTGACCTCTGCTTCCGGAACTCATTCTCCACTCCTCAAATACTTCCGGTTATCTAGCCGGTCGTCGTCGCCATCGTGTCATCGTCTGTCCACTCTCTTCCTCAAGGAATGATGTCCCTCTTTGCCTCTCTCTCTCTCTCTCTCTCTCTCTCTCTCCGTTTTTTTCCCTGTTTAACTGCTCTAGTCTTTCTGGTATTTTCAGCTGGGCCCTTGTGAGGATTGGATCAGATGTTTGTGATTAAGTGATGAGTTCTCTGGACCATATTCTACTGTCGGAAATATTAGCTCGCAAAGATCGATATTAAAGTATTTTGACAATTCCGTACTTAATTTTTTTACATCTTCTCAAGCTTTTGATTTCATCCCATTCATCATCGGCAAGGCAAGCGACGGACCGAAGACAGGTGATGAACCGAAGCTCCTCTAAATGGGTTTTCCATAGATTCCTATAAGAAGCTTATGCCTCTGAAAGCCCCTGTCCATGTGCCATTTTAGATGAATGATTTAGTTGATTGGGGAGCTGCAAAATGCCCCTGTCCATGTGCCATTTTAGATGAATGATTTAGTTGATTGGGGAGCTGCAAAATGCCCCTGTCCATGTGCCATTTTAGATGAATGATTTAATTCATTGGGGAGCTGCAAAATGCCCCTGCCCATGTGCCATTTTAGATGAATGATTTAGTTCATTGGGGAGCTGCAAAATGCCCCTGTCCATGTGCCATTTTAGATGAATGATTTAGTTCATTGGGGAGCTTCTAGAATCTGGAAGAAGGAAGGTTTATTTTTATGGGTGGGTAGGGGCGGGAACTTGGAATTGAGCTGAATTGAGATGAAGATTTTTGCTATCCATGATTGCGGTGGGTCTTTGATTGTGGGAGGGGATTTAAGAAATGAGTTGCGGCCTCCATAAAATATGCGCTGCCTAGAAGTTGGCTTCATCTTGAATGAATTGGAGTCACTTGCTCATTGGGAGTTGTATTTGTGCTGATTCCTTGAGAATTAAACTGTATTGCTGATTCCCTGAAGCAAGAGGTAGTCGCTTGACCTTCTCTTTATATGGGAACTTGCTTCTGTTGCTTTGATGGATCTTTTTTCGTAATTTTT
>PVNU02003598.1:0-16189 GCA_003013855.2 Liriodendron chinense | reverse complement strand
CATTGAGTAGTGGTCCCCCAAGACCCCAACGTACAACAGTTGTGCTAGGCTCGAGTAAAATCCCAAACCCCTATGGTCGACTTAGGCCTAATTATTATTTTAGGTTTGGACAGCCGGTCCATTTATCAAACACATGTCCTCAGCAGCTTGTGGCTAACGTAACTATCACCATAGAGGATGCTCAAACTGACCCAAAAAAATTAACGAAACTGAGCATGCCGAGTAAGAGAAAGAACAGACCAAATGGATTCTTAGAGATCAGGGAGTGTCCCTGGTTGTGTGAAGGTAGATAGATGTACACCCAGAGTTGGGAGCCGATTCACAATGCCACAACCTTTTCACCAGATGCACAGTCAACGGGAATGTTTGTAGTGTGATCATTGATGGTGGAAGTTGTGAAAACATTGTATCAGAGATGATAGTTGAGAAGCTGAACTTAGAAACCATGCCACACCCATCTCCATACGCAATTAGATGGATCCAGAAAAATAGTGTGGCAACGGTAAATGAGTGATGCCTTATTTCTTTCTCAATTGGCAAGGCGTACAAGGATCAAGTGTTGTGTGAGATCATAGACATGGACGCCTCTCACATGATACTTGGGCGACTGTGACAGTTTGATCTGTATGTCATGCACCGGGGACGTACAACATCATCACATTCGTTAAAGATGGGAAAAATATTGTTCTCACCCCCATGACACCGAAGGTGGACCACAAAACATCTAGAGTTAAGAGGCAATCTCTCCTTACCATACACAACATGAAAGAGAAGCCCCAGCGGAAGAAAGAAGGGCACACTCCCTACTAGAGCTGTACACGAGCTGAGCAGAACCGAGCTTTGCCCAGTTTAGCTCGGTTTGGTCAGCAGGCGACCTGGGCTTGAGTTTGGCTCGGCTTGGTCCTCGAGCCCAGGGGGTGGGCTTGGCTTGGTTTGGACGAGCTTCCAAGCTAAATTCGAGCCTGTCCGAGCTTCAAGCTTAGTTACTTTACCTGGTTGGAGAATGGAGAGAGATAAGATGACTCAAATAAGGGAGAGCGGAGAGGGAGGAGATTATGCGGACGGCCGGAGGGGGTCGCTGCCGCTGGTCAGGCTGGGATTGCGGGGAGGGGCGGGCGAGTGGGTTTTGTTTTTAGCTTTTTAGGGTTAGGGGCGGGCGAGTGGGCGCTAGAAGAAAGAAAAGTAATGGGGCCCGGGCGAGCGGGCATTTAAGTTAAAAATTATATATTTTATTATATATTTATATTACATAATATATATATTATAATATATATATATATATTATATTATTTTAATTTAAAAATATACTGAGCCTCTACGAGCCGAGCCCAGGTCAGGCTTGAGCTTGGCTTGAATTTCCAACGAGCCCACATATTCGGCTTGGCTTGGCTTGAACCACCCTCCGAATCGAGCCGAACCCAGCTTTTCGAGCAGAGCCGAGCTTTTCGAGCTAGCTCAGTTCGTGTACAGCTCTACTCCCTAGGCGTCACAAAAGGAAGTTGATGTCACGACTCCCCCACTAAAGTTGAAGACAGTTCATGATCTAATGCCAAAGCGAAACTCGAGGACGAGTTTTCTTCAAGTGGGGAGACTGATGTAGGGAGTGTTGACTCCCTAATTGAGGACAAGGATTGAGCACATTCGTGAGGGAGATGGACCGTGAAAAGATCAAGAAAAATGCCAGAAAATTCTTCAAAAGATAGACTCTATCGACCGATCGCACCCCCTGGTCGACCGGTCAAATTTCGACTGGAAAATTGCCAGCTAACTCGTTGGACTGTTACAAACCTCGAGCGACCGATCACCAATGGTCGATGACTAGTCGCCACTCATCAACGACTGGTCGACGACCCCTAGAGACCGATCAACGATGCTCTACAGCTTTGCACGAAAATCCCTGATTTTCTAGATTTTTTTTTCCAATTTTACGTGATTATTTCCTAGTTTGTTTAGGACTATTTTGATTACATTTTTAGGGTTTATCTAATATTGGTTTTATCTGTAAATAGTGGTTTAATTCGTTGTTAAGGACGTCTTTACTTTGATTAATGAAAATTTCAGACTTTTAATTTTATTCTTTGTGGATTCGAAGTATCCCCACGTGGATTCGAGGAAGACTAGTTGAGGAGTCTTCTATGAATTCAGAGTAAGTTTCCCGTGAGAGAGACGATGATCAATCTCACCCCGTCTATGCTACACTACACCACATTAGCATTGGAGCATGTGAATGGGTTGGAAAAGATCTTATACTAGCATTTCAGGCCACACATTTGTTTTGTAAATGGTAGCCCACCTGGCGGGTAGATCAACCTGATTTTTGAGCTAAGGCATGAATACAATGGTACCTTTCTGGCTGATGCATTGGACCATAGACCTATGAGGCCATGAAGGCACGTGTGTGACATGTACATGAGCTTTATTACACACTTTAGAGAGGAAATACGATAGTGATCAGGTTTTGTATGTCCATCCAATATGCAGGCACTCGTAAATTGTAGATGAGGCATATATTAATTTAAATCTAATCTAACACTAGTAATTAGAGATGTGGCTTGTGATGCAGCCCTGAATCTTGGTGGGTCCCACTTTGGTGAGGCTTGTGACAAATCCGACCCATTCACCATTTTACCCATCACAGTTAGGGAGTTGGCTTAAATTCGATGCTAATTCAATTTACAGGTGGTCCCATAGAAATAAAAAGTCAGATGGTGGGCTTTAATGGTCCACTGTTTCTTGAATTGTTGCCCACCTGAGCGCTTGATATGCCCCATCTTTCGGTACCCTAGGTAAAATGACCTAGAAAACCTTGTGGACGGAATAAATTTCTCTCGGACATCACCTTTGGGTTGAACCATCACCACAACCCATCTCCAATGTAATCCGATCAAGCCCTTAATCTTGGTGTGGCCCACTTTCGTGAGGTTTGTGACAAATCTAACACGTCTACCATTCTTCACATCTCATTCTAGGGCAGGGACCAAAGTCGAGGTTGATTCAATGCACATGTGGGTCCATAACATGAAAAATTTCGGTGCATGGTAGCTTCTAATGGTCCACCGTTTCTTGGATTATGGCCAGTTGAGCACTAGAACTGTCTCATCTTTTGCTCTCCTCAGTAATATGACCTCGTACATCTTGTGGACGGTTTTGGATTTCTATCAGACATCAAGGTGGGCCCCACGATCACTGCAAGCAGCTCCAATCTTATCTGACACCAGTCCAAAGGAATGTCCAAAGGAATGTGCGAGGGGCACGGATTAGGTGTTACCCAGGGAAAATCTTAATGGGTGTTACCCTTACTGTAGGACACACCTTGATCATGATTCCAAAAATTAAGCATATCCAATTCTCAGGTGGACCACACCTCAGTAAACAGTGATGATGAACATTTACCATTAAAAACTTCTCAAGGTCCACCGTAAGAAGATTCATAATTTTTATTACCATCCAACCCGTTGATAAGGTCAACCAGAACTGGATGAAGGGGAAAATACAAATATCAGCTTGATCCAAAACTTTGATGTCGCAAAAAGGCTTTTAATGGTTATTCACTGCTTTTTTCAGTCATGTGGTCTACCAGATATATGGATCTGCTTAATCTTTGGGATAACGTCCTTAAATGATCTGGAAAAATAGATGGACCGCGTGGATATGAAACATATTCATCAAGGTTGGCCCGTACATGATAAGGGTAACACCCACTGAGCTGTTACCGGGTAACAGCTAATCCGCTCCGATGTGCGAGAGGGTCGCCTCATTATTAGGAGTGGATTAGGGGTGGCCTCGATCACACCAAACACCGTGCAACCTGACCGTAGGGACCATTTTGATGGGGCTCATGTATATCCACGCCATCCACACTACGTGAAAAAGCGCTAAATTCGACGGTCCTGAACCGTCGAATATAACGCGAAAAAATTCGACGGTCCAGAACCGTCGAATTAAGGACCTGAAATTCGACTGATACTGACCGTCGAATTAGCTCAGTCGAAATTAACGCTAGAAAAAATTCGACGGTCCAAAGACGTCGAATTTAGGACCTGAAATTCGACTGTTACTGACAGTCGAATTATCTCAGTCGAAATTAACACACGAAAAAAATCGACGGTCCAAAGACGTCGAATTTAGGGCATTAAATTAGACGGTTAAGGACCGTCGAATTAACACGTCGGAAATAGCGCGCGGAAAAATTCGTTTTCGCGCGAAAATTTTGGTTTACGCGCGAAAAAAATCGCCGGTCTAAAGCCGTCGAATATGGCGTCTTAAAACGTCGACGGTCTAAAAAACGTCGAATTCGTGAAAATTTAACATTAAAACCAATTGTGATTTTGAAAAAAAAATAACTAACGTTAAAATAAAGAAAACTAGGAATTTGAAAAAAAAGAAAATGGGCGATATTGAGAAAAATTGAGATTTAAAAATCACTGGGTTTTGACACAAAAATTAACATTTTGAATAAGAAAATTAAATATTTTAAAAAATTTTGATTTAAGAAGAAAAAGTTTAAAAGTTTGGAAATTATTTGGCAATGTTTGAAAAAAAAAAAAATAGATTTTGAAAAAAAACAATTGAAATTAAAACAAAACATTTTAAAAAATTACATCTTGAAAAAATTGATATGTTTGAATAGAATTGATAATTTGAAAAAAAATGTTTTATGATAAGTTTGAAAAAGTTCAAAAGTTTGGAAAAAAAAAAAACAATTGGGATTTTAAAATAGACTTAGATTTTGAAAAAAAAAAACTGAGCTTTTTAACAAAATTGAAATGTTTGAAAAAAAATATTTAAAATATTTTTTGAGATTGAAAAAAATTAAGAAATTTGAATTGAGTTGACAAAATTTACTAGTGGACATTTATTGAATGGTTGAAATAAAAAATTACAGTCATTGAGTTTATCATATTGGTTTATGCATACCCATAAGGTAATTCACTTGTACAAAAAATGAGGGCCTAAGTATAATGATGTGTAATTACAAGAATAACTTATAATGATGAGATTGATTAAATTCTATAATCAGGTAATCGTAAAGTTGATCTGAACAGTCAAATATATTTGGAACGTTGCTGAATAGGTTATAGAACAAAATTCAGCCCAATCTGACATGAAACGAATTAGATCTGTCCAAAACACTCTTTAAATGGGCACGATTAGTTTGTCTAGATCTAGACAGATTTTGGACAATCTGATCGGTCAAGATTGAATTGTAAATGACTTCAGACGTTTAGATTAAATTTTAGTCAAATCTAACTATTGGCTTGCAAGATATGACCCATCATAATGTTGATCAATTTTGTCCATCTAATATCTTTCTCATTCGAAATCCGATCAAGGTGAGTAGTGACTAGTCAAATTGAAGATATTGATGAGTAAAATAAAGTAATTACTGGATCAGAATTCTAAATTGATCCAAATGTTTTGTTCAAAATTGCATTGGGACTTGCTGACCTCATGAAAATCCAAGAATGTGCAGTCATTGGACCCTAAACTCTAACTTAGCTGTTGAGATTTAGATTTTAAGTCTTGAGATTTGGTATGGCATCATAAAATGATATTTACGAACAGATGAACGGGATATAATATGCATAAAATATTTCAACTTGGTACTCACACGATTAAAGTAGTATGCATGGATTGGCTAGTGACCCTGACTAGGCACTAGTTAGTACTGATCGGTGCTCTATGGGCCCGACCATGATGTATGTGTTTCATCCACACCATCCATACATTTTTTCAAATTATTTTATGGTATGAGCCCAAAATTGAGATAGATCCAAATCTAAAGTGGGCCACATCATAAGAAATAATGGTAATTTAGTGCCTCACCATAAAAAATTCTAAATTGCCTATCTCAAGTGTACCATTTCTATGGTTCCACCATAATGTATGTGTTTCATTCACGCCATCTATACATTTTCCCCAAATCATTTTATGGTATGAATCCAAATCTCAAGTAGATCTAAATCTCGATCAGATGGACCCAATCACAAGAAACAATGTTAATTAAATGTCCACCATTAAAAGCTGCTTCAGGGTCACGGAAGTTTTGGATGAAGCTGATATTATACCGACTTGAAGAGGAATGCAAGGAACGATATGTGATCCACTGGATGAGATCTAGACCACTCACCGGGTCATCCATACGGAAGAATATCCAAACCTCAAAATTCTCATAGATCAGACCATCCCGCGTCCAAGAGCACAATTTAGGAATCCATACCTTGGAAGAGTATGATGGTTCATGCACATGCACCGGGAAATCATACATGTGGCTTGCAAATGACTAATGGATGCCCCACCATAGATGGATCATAAAGTAAATTAGTTATCCGTTTGGTGGACAGTAATGGATGATAAAATTAAAGACTGATTTTGATAAGACCCTAGCCTCACCCAAGATGGTGCGGCCCTTACCGTGGAGTTACCATGGGGACCACCTTGATGTATGTATTATGCATCCACACCGTCCATCCGTTTTTCAAGACAATTTAGGGCGTTATCTAAAAATTTGAAGAAGATCCAATTATCAAGTGGATCATACCATAAGAAACAGTGGTGATTGATCGTCCTACCATTAAAAACTTCCATATTGTTTATTTACCGTCCAGGATGAAGGGAAAAAACAAATATCAGCTTGATCCAAAACTTTGTGGCCCATTAATGGTCGATCAACAGTACTATTTCCTATGGTATGGTACACCTGATAATTGGACCTGTTTCATTTTTCGAATAATGTCATAAAATGATCCGTAAAAACGGATACATAATACATACAGCAAGATGGACAACGTGGATACATAATACATACATCAAGGTGCGCCCCACTGTAAGGGCCACACCCTGAGGCTGTGGTCTGCTCTCCTGAAACAGGCCCTTGGATATTTTTTTCATTTTTAACTGTCCAATAAATGCCCACCAATCGATATTTAGATAATCAATTTAGCCATAATTTTGGCTTGCATCTAAACAATAGGCATAAATTGGAGAGTTTAATTTGAATTACTCCAATGCCACGAATCTGGTTTCCAAGTAATTTCTGAGTACCTCTGTATCATCCACCACTTTGCCGGAGTATCAAAATTACTCTTTGTTAATAGTATAAACGTCTTTCCTTCTCCCTCTCAAAACCGGAAGCGGATTGAGTATGAGTGCGTTCGGAGTAACTCTGTGGGGCCCATACTGATTTACGTATTTTATCCACTCCGTCCATCCATCTTAACAGAAAATTTTATGTATGGTGCCAAAAAATGAAGCATATCAAAACTAGAGTGGACCACACCACAAGAAAAGTGTGAACTGAATGTCTACCATTGAAAAATTCTCAGAGCACACAGAAGTTTTGGATCAAGCGGATATTTATATTTTCCCTTCATCAAGACTTTATTGACATTATGAAGAGCTTGGATTGCAAATAAACATTACAAAAACCTTATAGTGGGCTCTTTGGAATTTTTAATGGTGGGGCACTCAATCACACTATTTCTAGTGTTATGGTCCACTTGAGATTTGGATCTACATAATTTTTGGAACGCCCTCCTAAAATGGGCTGTATAAACAGATGGACGGCATGGATATACAAAATATCATCCATGTGGGCCATACGGTGGGGGTAACACCCACTAAGCTGTTCCCGGGGTAACACCTAATTCACGGCCTGGAAGCAGATTGCGTGCTGAGTAACTCCACACACTCTAACGTCTGGAGTAAACTCTGTGGGGTCCACGGTGATTTACGTATTTTATCCACTCCGTCCATCCATCTTAGCAGAAAATTTTAGGTATGGTGCCAAAAAATGAAGCATATCAAAATCTAAAGTGGACCACACCACAAGAAATATGTGAACTGAATGTCTACCATTGAAAAATTCAGGATCGACACAGAACTTTTGCATCAAGCTTATATTTGTGTTTTCCCTTCATCCATATCCATGTGATCTTATGAACAGGTTGGATGACAAATAAACATCACCGTAGGGGCCTGGGAAGGTTTCAACGGTGGAAATCATTATTCCCACTGCTTCCCTTGGCATGGTCCACTTGAGTTTTGGATATGCTTTAAAATTTGGGGTCAACCACTAAAATGAGCTGGAAAAACATATGGACGGAACAGATAGAGCACATACATTCTAGGTGGGCCCACTAAAATGAGCTGGAAAAACATACGGACGGAATAGAGATGGCACGCATGCACGCAACTCTCAAAACCCCCCCTCTTCCCCTCTTTCTTCACTCTCCGGTCCAACCCTCTTTCTTCACTCTCCGGTCCAAATCTCTCTCTCTCGTCGGGGCGCTGATTGTCGAGGAGCATCACCCGATCTTGAGGAGCATCACCGATCATCGCCAGTATTTATTTCTCTTCATCTCTGTTTTTTTCTTCTTTTTTTTTCATTTATTTTTTGCTGTGAAATCTGTGAAAATGGGGCGGCGTAGGCGGCGAGATGCCGTGTAGCAAATGGAGTCATCATCGTATGGGTGGTCAGAGAGATTTGATAGCCAATGGTCCAGATTCAACTTGTAAAGAGATGCCCAGTTCACCCTTTCTCATTCATTTTCAAGAGACCATTTGCATATGCACACTGATTCTGGCCATCGGCTCATGCTATGGCCTGCCTGATGAGTAGATCAGCCTGATTTTCACCCCAGCTGATCTTCATGGTCTGACCCACCTTTTGCATGGGACAGATGTTCAGCATAAATGACATTTTGGAAGGAAAGATGGGTGAAAGTTCACAAACAACGCTTCTACTTGCTCATCATCTGTCCATGCCATAGTAGTTGAGTCCTATCGAAAAGGCCTATTGCATCTGTCTTTGCATCTTTTGATCATGTGTGCATTATTTTAACCTAGTTTCCGAACAATTTTTTTCACTGCATGGATTTTTTGTTTTTTGAACATATAGATGCAAGTCGTTTGAGGAATGAACCAATACACCTCACTGCCGCATGTACTATGCTTGTGGCACACATGTATGGTTATTGTCAAGTCCTAGAATGGTTGGATCTAAAAGTTCAAGTTCCTCGGCCTTCGCTCAGGGCAAGCTCGTGGGTTTGTCGGGTTGGGCGAGGCTGAGCCTGGCCCTAACCATGATTATAATAATTTATATTACTTGTATGCATATGTGCTACATAACCATTAATATACATGTAGACATTGCTTGATGGGCAAGGCTTGGTGGTGCGTTAGAGATGGGGCACTTGAGGTTACAAACTCATCAGCCCACGGTGGAACTGATAAGGGTGGAACTCATCAGCCTACATAAGGGTGGAACTTTTCCATATACAGTGCACATGTGATTTTAAGATATTTTAATAGAACTGGTACTATATGCTATCTTAAGGTAGAATATTTTTCATCTGAAGTTTTGCATGCATTATCCAATTATGTTGCACACAGACCCAATACATGTATATGGTATGAGGAACATTCACTACAATGCATTGCATATGAACTTCATATTCATTGTGTGCATGTGGCATTCTGTCACATGTGCACAAGATCTGAGTCATGCAAAAAGGTGGGCTCTGCCATGAATATCACCTGGTGCAAAAATATGCCGATCCACTTATCAGGTGCACAAGATCTGAGTCACTGTTTACAATATTAATGGACGGTTTAAGTCAGACCTGCAGACTGTCTGATTCAATGTAGACATGTCACCCATCTGATGAATGGAGAGCTTAATTTTTGGCAGAATCTGATCTTGATGGTGGGGCCCACATTTTGCATGTCTCTGATGTTGTACACGTGACATGTTGGCAGATGAGCACCCATTGTCGGTGTCACACGAAGCATTCTAGGTGAGCAGTCCTTGTGATTATGTATATGTGTGTCAGTGTGTGCAAGCACACACATAGGTTACATATACGTACCTTTGAAGATTATGTCTCATTGATTTTCCTCTTTTGTTTTAAACTTTTAAGCCACTTTCTTATAGATTGTTTCCTGTACAGAGATGGCAGTGAATTCTCACCTATAATTGGTTTCTTCGTTGTTACTTCCCCTTCAGAGGTGTGTAAAGTGTAAACTGTTGATTTCATTACCCGCATGTGCTGGCTTTAGTTAGGGCTGTGTTTTGAAGCTTTGTATATATGACCTGCTTGAAACTGATGTGATTCTACATGGTTATTTCTTGAGAAATGAGTTGTACTTATATATGTCTAATTTATCAATCAAAAGAAGTCTTTTGTATATATCTAATATCGGGTACATGGTGTTCCATTTCAAATTAGCATTTTAGTACACTGATCTGTACACCTTGGATATGGACATAGTCCACATAGGGTGTCTACACGGTGGCCTTCCTCTACACACACAATATGAATGTGTTACCATACAATACTTGGGCTCAGAGAATGTAAAGTAATGTCCAGGCTTTCAGTTTGTACAAGTGGGGCCGATTGCTCAGTGATCCAAACATTGACATCATAGGCCTCAATGTGAGCAGTCCATGCACCAAAATTCTTGCAGATGGAAATACCTTTCAACAGGTGACCAGCAAACAAATTGTTAAGAAAGAAGATACAGCAACCCTTACAATTCTACCTATAAACAGCCAAAAATGCTGTGGCTAAGATCTTCGAATGTGGGGAAGTTTGGTGCATGGGTCATCTGTAGCAAGTCCCATCATATCAACATTTAGGGCCTGTTTGGTTGGATCATTTCATGTGCATTGTAGTGTATTTTACACTTTTTAACATTAATTGCCACAGGAAGTTGTCATGGAAGGGAGGTTGTATGACTGTGACAGAAACAACTTTTAGGTACGAAAACGAGACTGGACTATAGGGCCCCCACCATGCTGTATGTGTCTTATCCATGCCGTCCATTCATTTGCCCAGATCATTCTAGGGTATGACTCCAAAAATGAGGCGGATCCAAAGCTCAAGTGGACCACGCCACTGGAAGAACATTTTAATGGTTAGCGTTCAATCTCCACTGTTTTCTATAGCGTGGTCCACTCTTTTTATTACAAGCTTTCATTTGTTTACTTTAATCTTTTTATTGTTGACATGTACACATGGCCAGGTTGAAAAAAATCTCTTCATTCGGAACAACTGTAGCTTCTAACTTTTTTTAATATTGAAATTATATTTAATTATTTTTCTTCAGAAACGCTAAGGATGTGTTTGGAATTTCAAATTTACCAACTTAGTAGTGACTAATTTGTGGCATTTTTATTTTAATCTTTTCTTCTTAGAGAATGTTTCAAGGTCTACCAATTAGACCATGAGTTGCTGTCCACCCAATAAATTATTTCCAACCTATAATGTCCATATGACATCCAACCATTATAATAGGTTTGCTCCACCATGATGATAGCCTTGTACGAAAATCATTCTCATCTACTCATTAGGTGGGCCAGACCATAACAACAATTTTTAGCCATTGATAAATAACAAAATATAATTATTTATTTTCAGGTACATAAGCTACAATAGCTTTAATGGTTCGCTCCCACCAAAGATGAGGAATTGACACGCTTAACTCTTTTGGAATGATTACTTGGCTAGCAAGCTTGGTAGACTAGTCTTGGACCTAGATGCTTATTTAATTGATGAGTCAAGTTTGGTTCATCTGTGAATAACTAATTACAAATGCTTATATTTTCAGGTTCAAGGAGCAGTTTTTTATTTGCCTGAGGAGATTGCCAAAGAGCTATTGAATAAGCACTCCCCTGGAAATACCATATCCAAGATCACCAAGGTTGGAATTAGCTTTTGGCTCCTGTTTTTACCTTTATTTTATTATTTTTTTTTTTTGGAGCATGATAACAAAAAATCACTAAAACCAAAAACTGGAGAAGCGAGCATTAGCTAGGCTGAGACAGTGACTTTTAAAATTGTTGTTTTTTCTCCAGAGATATCGCATGGCCGCAACTTCTTTTGTGGAAGTAAAAGGAGATTTAAAGGAAAATAAAGATGAAAACAATGCAAGATAGTAGCTAGGCTGAGACAGTGACTTTTAAAATTATTGTCCCTGTATTGTTTCCCCAGAAGGATATATTGTTAATTGCACTTGTCAGATTGTTAAACATGTTGGTTTTCCATATTCTTCCATTGAAATGAAAAGATATTAATTTTCTTTTATTGTCTATTGATTTGGTTATGCCAATTGTTATCATAGCTTTCAAGCAAACTCAGGAATCAGCAACAGGTTTGCCTTTTTACATTTAAGATAGAATAGATGACTTTATCTTATACAGGAACTCATGTTTGACATTGAAAGCTCTGTTCATTCCTTCGATTTACTGTCAAAGGGCATAGATACATACACATTAGTTTTTTTAGGTAATCTTAAGACTGTGTTTCACTGCTTTGGTACTAATCTTTGTGTGCCTTCATTGATCCTAAATGACAATCCATTTTTGTGCAGGTTTTGCTTCATGAACCTGAGCACAAGAAATTGCAGTATTGGATAGTGATTCTCTGATTCAATTTTGGGTAAATCTTTGTAGATATAGCTGATGCTATTCAGTATCTTGTTTTGAAGTAGTCTGCTACTTGGCCACGTATAGACGTGCATCATGTGTGTGGGCTCATGGAAATCTCTGGTAAAAGAAGCTACTAAGTTGTCTATAAACATGTTAATGAAGACCAACTAATACACAATGATGGTTTTCAGATCGAACTTGGGCCTCATCATAATGTCCGTGTGATTATAAGAAGGGTTGGTGGTGGATTTGGTGGTAAAGGGCAAAGATTATTTTCAGTGAGTATCAATTTTGTATAATTTTCAGTAGGCATGAATTTTCTAGAATTAGATTTTACAAATATTTCATTTTTTCCTCAAATGTCGAGAGATCCAAATCCACAAATTTTCAGAGCTAAACTGAAAAAATTGGTCAACGCATAGGTCCTTGTGCAGAATTCAAGTCTGTCCACTCATTAGATGGCCACACATTTACATTAATTGTTGATTGTCCATTTCTTTTGCATATTTTTGGCTCGCCAGATCTCTGACTGACTTGATTCTTGGACCCAGAGCATAAGTTTTGGGTGAGGCTAGTTAACTTTCAAAAAAAAAAAAAAAAGGTTTTGGGTGAGGTTAGCAAAACCACTTGCGTGGTGCCTTGCCAACCACATGCGCCAAAATAGCACAAGGGTGTGAGGTAAGAGCTTTTCATCAGATAGGACCTGTGTATAAAACAAATGGATGCCTAGAAGAAAACTACATCAACCATCCATTTCTTTTGTATATCATCTTGACCTGAGAAGCAAAACTACTTGATTTTTGCACAAGAACATCCAATCAATCTGGTTCATTTAATGGAATTATGGAAAGCTGGGATCTCATACACATCTTCCATATTGGCATGTGTGGCTACATGTGGATGGGCATGGCTCCACACGTGTGGGCTTAGCAAACAACTGTTTCAGGTTTACTTAATTTGGTATTGATTTGTTTGGTCCTTGCATATGATATTTGCCTTTACAACACATGTAGCTCTTAACTGCACTATAGTAGTGTAATTTATTAGTAGAGATGTGACAGTCTATGAACATTGATCTATAATGATGAGTTGTGCAATAGTTCTGTCTACTTCTGTTGTAGTGATCTTTATTTAGAACTTCCAACATTGGCATCAGCACAAATTCTCACGCTCTGGCTGTTTATTTTGCAGTTTGCAGCAAAAATGTCTTCTAACTTCATTTAGAGACACCTGTTTTATTGAAACTGTTCCGCAACACCATTTTAGGACTTTGTGTACAAATCTTTTGGTGGGCTTAAATTCTTTACAAATTTTCTTTGGTTACTTGTTTTAAGGACTGATATTGACTATCCAAACAAAAAATGGTATTGAATTTCAGGTAATTTGGTTGCTAGAAAGTCGACGTTTCCCTCGGAGATTTAAGGCTCCTGTTTCTCATGGTATCTTTGACATACCCCTAGAGTATGAATACTAGCTTATTTTCTTTCTTTAACATTACTTCCATCTGTGCTTTTGTCCTTTATGCAAGACTTTGCTGATAGTCTTTTAGTGGAAGATGTATCTCAACATTTTCTTTAGTTTCCTATTTTTTGTTGCCAATGAACTCTTGAATTTATATTATTGTATAGATCACTATTTTTTTTTTTAAACTTATTCATTTTTTTATTTAGAAAGTTTCCTAAATTGAGGTCCAATTAAGTTTTGAGGCAGAAGATCACTATTTAGAAAGGTTGGGATCTTCAACTAGTGTCCCACATTAACACTCGACATTGTGGTGGTATGTTAAGAAGTTGGGATCAATATGTGTTGGAATTAACAAACTAATAGAGATTTTTTTTTTCCATCTTTCTAATGAGATGTCTGCTGGTTTATATAGGAGTATGGGATCAAAGGATTTACAACTATAAAGGTATTTTCCCCTGGTAAGCCTCCTGTAGACTATCAAGCTATTTTTATTTTCTGCAGCCAAAATGGATCAGGTTAGGGTCCACCCAAGGTTTCTACATTCAAATGCAACCAGCCACAAGGGCTCTTGGAGGTAAACTTACCTCTTACAATCATCATAAATCGTATTTATTCTCTTTTTTCTACAAATCATTTTTTTCTTGAAGAATTACAGTGAACTTTAGATTCAGTCAAAGGAATAGCCATTTTGGGTAAACTTTATTTCCTGGCATTCTGTTTCCGCAGCTTTTGCTGAGCTTTTGGATGACTCTTTGGATGAGGTATTTGCAACTATGATGTTATTAGTTGTGGGACCCTTAACCCATTATCTCATCTAGTTGGCACAATGTAATTACACACTTAATTTTAAGTGGTGATTAAATAATCTTAATTTTAGGTGGTGGTGATACATCTAGACTTGGACCCGTGATTTGGATAGTTTAATTTGAATTAATTGTATGCTACATATAAATTTTTTAAGGAATTTCCTTAATGTTTTGCTTCTCTTTGGTGATATTGGTGATAGAGTGCATTGCAACATTGAAATCTTGGGTTTAGCCCATACATCCTATTAAACTCCACATGTTCACATTCTTCTTGGTTTGCCATGCTAGTTAATTCAGTTAGAAATTCATAGGGGTATACTAGTTTGAGGTGGTCTTTGTGGGTCTGCTTGCTCTGGTTGCATTTCATTAGACTTGTTCCGATCCCGAAGCTAGCATAGTATGATCTTTTTCCTCTCTTAGCTAATATTAATGCTATGTTACATTTTAATGCTAAATATTTAATGCTATCTCATAATACTTGTCTCATATTTAGTTGTGAATTATGATGCGACTAAAATTATGGCCATGTAAAATTATGCTTGTGTACCTTTATTTGGAAAAAGGCTCTTACATGTCTCTATTCTGAAGTTGCACTCCTATGGAAGATGTTAAACATCATGTGCTAAGATACTTATGTATTTTTTTTCTACCCTTTTAAATTCTTTTCTATTTAAACAAACAAAAAAATCTTTGATCTGCAAGGAAACGGGCGAACGAGGGAACTCTTTGGTACTTGCGGAGAATGTGGTTGTGGATTGTTGGTACTTGTGGAGGATTGTGTTGGTTATGTAATGTGATTGTGGAAGATTGTGGTTGTATTTTGTTAGTTATGTAATGTGATTGTGGAAGATTGTGGTTGTATTGTGTTGTTATGTAATGTGATTATGGAGGATTCTGGTTGTATTGTGTTGGTTATGTAATGTGATTGTGGAGGATTGTGTTATGTATGTGGAGGATTGTACTTGTACATTATATAAGTAAATGTTGTAGTTTTCTAAATTATTTACGAAATATAGAGTTTACAGGATGTATTGGGGCATAACCCCTACCAAAATACAGGTTATTTTTTTTCCGTGTAGACACAAATTCGACGGTCGAGGACCGTCGAAATTTCCTAGAATTTTTCCCAGAACGGCGGCTTAGGACCGTCAAATTTATTTCTCGACTGTTCAGGACCGTCGAAATTTCCTATTTTACCCAGAACGGCGGCTTACGACCGTCGAATTTATTTCTCGACTGTCCCGGATCGTCGAAATTTCCTATAATTTTTTCCCAGAAACGGCGAGTTAGACCGTCGAATTGTTTCCGACGGCTAGTAGCCGTCGAAATATTCTATGATATGAACCACAGACACGGTTATGGACCGTCGAATTTTTTTCGACGGTTCAAAACCGCCGTTTATGAAAATACGAGTTCGACGAGTGTGGACCGTCGAAATTTTTTGAGCGTCACGGACCGTCGAAATATTTCGACTGTCATGGACCGTCGA
>PVNU02003596.1:0-62014 GCA_003013855.2 Liriodendron chinense | reverse complement strand
CGGAAGCAAAATTGTTGTAAAACCATCGCATCTTCACTTGATGGCCTTGGAATTCACCCTCAGGAGGGACGTCACCGACAAGCCGCAGCCAATCAGTGGAAGAGAGGGGAGCTAAAGAGCTAACTTGAGGGACAATTGCCCCATGAAATGGGAAACCTATCTGCATGTAAATGTCCAAAGGGGTTATCCCCCATTCTCCACAAGGAAGCTGGAAGGTGTGGGTCTCATCCCGCCACCTCTCACAAAGGGCCGCAAGCATCATGCGGTTGGCGTCGTTATTATGGAAGCGTAGGGTGAGGAGGCCAGCAAAAGGAGTACCATCTAGTACTCGCTCAAGCAAGGGCTGTGGCTCTTCATCCAATTGTCCCAGCGATCCCTGGTACCTCGACCCTTGATAGGCAGGAAGAGGTTGATGCTCCATAGCTAGGGAACACATGTGGTCCCCCTCGGCGGACAATGAAAGCAGGATCATCCTCGTCAACCACTTGGTGGCCCCTGGTACCATCCGCCATGGAATCCTACAAGCTTGGCAAGGTAAGTCCCTATCCTTTACCCATTAAATCCAAATTCTCATCCAAGAAACCCATGGGATTGGACTCACATTCAAATGCAAAATCTAAAGTCCAACTCCATGTGTCACTTAGGATATGTGTTGGGCCCATTGGAAAAAGTAAGGCCCCTTAAAGAAGGTGGCATGGCATGCCTCAGGTAAGAAAAGTCCATCATCCAAGGACACATTTTGGACAACAAATGCACTCAAGTGCCATGAAATCAACTAAGGATGAGAGTCCTACTTCACATGAGAAGTTCCTCTTCAAAGTCCACATGTGGCCAAGGATTGACTCACTTTTATGCCAAGGTCATGATTCTCACTTAGGATGTCTCCATCTTTTTACACATATGCATGGACAAGTGGGGAGTAGAAAGGAAACGGGTCTCCAAGAGTAACCCAAATGCCTCATCTCAATGGATTGGAGAGAGCACATAGCCCACTTGAAGAACATGAGGACCCATTCATGGGTTAACCATGGGCAACCTTATGTGCCTCATCTTGATGAAAATTTTGACCACGAAAATGCAACAAGGAGGTCTACCCACAAACATATGAATCAAAGAAGCTAAGGGTAGAAAGTCGATGCACATAGCCCACATGAAGAATCAAAGTTGAAAATGCCCATGAAAAGGCAAGTTTGGGCAACTTATGTGCACCAACTTTTTCACCAAAGGGAGACCATTTGAGCACAAAAGAGCATGGCTTGATGAGTCACCCAACCATCATGAAATGGATAAGAATGGTACACATAGCCCACTTGAATATCAAAATCCAAAATGTCCCAAGGCATGGGACAAAAATGGGCAACCTATGGGTATCATTCTTTCCCACAAATGGAAAGAAAAACCACTCATACTTGAGAATGATAGTGGATGACCCACCAAGTCCCCAAAGAAAAGATCAAGGACCCATGGTTGTATGGGTAGCTCACTTGAGAATCATCCATTTGAGGTTGATAACATCTAAGGGAAACTCTTGAAAACCACAATCCTACCACAAAGAAACCATTTGAACTTAGTGAGATTGTGGGAACAACTCACTCATGGGACTTGTAGATGGTCAAGTAGCTCAAGTCCTCCATCCATTAAAGAAAAGAGCATGAAAATAAAAAATCCACATGGACAAAGTGTAGTGGGGCACACATGGTTCAAAGAAGTGCCCAAGTTTCAATGAAGGCCCAAAAGCCCATCCACATGAAAAACTTCAAGGAACCCACCACACTTTGTACAAGGATGTACATCATAATCAAGAAATAGTGGAAGACTTGGGCTACTTGTCCATATAAGCCACTAGGAAAACTAGCCCACTTGAGATCCAAAATGAAGAATGGGCTAGCCACCTTGATCCATACACATGTAAAGAAAGATGGGGTCACCCAAAGTGAGCCCCATGAGCCCAAAACTTGAGATGGGCCCTACCATGCCCATGGGCCCAAATCTTGAAAAGAAGAGGAAAAGAAAGGATAGTTCCAAAGGAAAAATGACAAAGGCAAGAAAGCATGAGGGAGCCCAAAATGAAGCATTGGGCCCATCAAATACACCAAGGGCCATGACTTCACTTTGAGTCCATTTGATACACATGAAAAGAGGCCCAACTCCCATGAAAAAGATAGAGTATTTTGCCATGCACACTTGATGACATGGCAAAATTACTCCTTACATGCACATGGAGGGAGTGTGAAAAAGGAAAAAATGATGAAGTGGAGAGCTTGCAATGTCCTTCTCCATGCACCACCTTTGAAAGACTTGAGATCTAAGAAAAGATCAAGAATGCTTGGGCCCACCTTCACACCCCTTTGAATAGCTACATGAAAAAGAAAAAGGATCATGAGAAGAGACAATGAAGATGGAAAAGGACAAGAAAGAGAAAGGAAGTGGTCCATACCTTTACCACTCACCAAGAAGGACCACCTTGCTGTCCCAAGATTTCTCTAAGGCCCACCACTTGAAAAGAGCAAAGGACCACCAAAGAAGAGAGAGGAAACTTGAAGAAAGAAAGAGTATGAGAGAGAGAAGAGAGAGATTGCACGTTTGAGGGGGGGAGGGTGCCCCATGTTATATAGAAAAGGGGAGGCACCCTTTTACCCAGCCCCTGAAGAGACCAGGAGGCAGAGACCGGGCGGGCGGCCCATGGAGGCCGTCCTAGCCTCTACCTAGTGAAACGACCTCCCTCTCCCTCTCCTTGGGAAGAACTCCCCTTGGGAAGGGTGGTTGCAAGTGAATCTTGTACCTTCATGTAAGAATGAAGTGATGGAAGAGAATGGTGAGAAAAAGGAAAATCTCACCAAAATCTCATCTCATGAGAAATGGGTGAGAAATTGGGTGATGATGTGGAAAAGTTCCATGGAATTTCAAGAAAAGAAAGAAGAATTTGACTTGGTCAAACAATGATCTCAACCATCCAAAGGCATGACCAGATGATCCATCGTCCCTACCACCGAGCGAGAGGCCCTCCACAAGGCGCGGGCCATGATCACTTATGCTTTTAGATCCTTTCTTTTTTGCCATGCGAATGAGAGAGTTGATCCTAAATTTCTTCGTTTAGTCGAGGATCTTCATCACCCCTATAACTGGAATGGGGCCATCCTGACCCGTCTCTTTCAAGGTCTGGACAAGACCTGTCGGCATAGCCGGTCCTTCACAGGCTTCTGGCTTGTTGTTGAGGTACCTCTTCTTTCATCCTCTTTGGAGCCGTTTGCCTCCTTTCTCTCTCTGATCATTAAATGTACTTTCATCCAGACTTGCTTTTATGACCATTTTCCGCATCTTGCGCCGAGGATGCGAGATGACATTGAACCCGCTCAGTATCGCCACATGTACTGGCATCAGCAGAATCGTCAGCGGAACTCCCGAGTTCCCGGGGACAATTGGCGTGCTGACCATCGAGGACGTAAGTATCTTGCTTGTCTTTGTCCTTGTACTGTACTTGTAACTGATCGTGGTAACCTCTTCTGCTGCAGTTTGCCCGGATGCCGTACGCTAGTTTCCCTCTCTACTACACACCCCAGCGCGTGGAGGCATATGATGCTTCATGTCTCCGTATTATGCTTTCTGTCGCTGAGTCCTTCCAATGGTACTTGGGAGAGAGATTGCTTCGGCAAGTCACTGGGGTAGCTCGGGTCCCCTGTTCTGCACCTCCTCCAGCTGCTCGGATGCCAGCTGATGAGAGAGTTGAGGCTCTGGTGGGCCAGCCTGGCTTCCGTTTCACGATCCCGGATCGTGATTATGACGAGTGGTATCTGCTATTTGGCCAGGGGCCTTTGCTTCCTTCGCTTTACGTTCCAGGTGGCCGTCGCAGGTATGCTGGAGGTTCAGTGACTGCTCCTTTGATGGATCTTTATCGTCGGGAGCGGGACGCGAGGAGGGGCGATGATGATTATGTTGGTGACTTGTAGCTGGCTCTGCTTTATATGGCCTTGTACTTTTGTTTTTGTCCCCTTTTGTATCAAGCCCTTTTGGATGGATATACAGGCTTTGATTTCTCCCAAATTCCTTGGTGATGTCTGGATGCTTTGACTCTTGACTCATTCCTTCATGATTTGAGACTGCTTAGTTGCATGAGCGATGACTTGAATGGTTCAGATTGCTTGATTAGGCCTTGTGGGCCCACTTGATGTTTAGATCTTGGATTTTGGCCCTTCTTTTGATGATCGAACCTTTGATCTTGCTGCTCCATGACTTGTGTAAGCTTTCCAATGGTTTGGATCTTGATGATTTGGCCCTTGAATGGTTCAGATTGATGGATTTGGCCCTGTGGGCCCACTTGAGACCTTAGCTTTACTTTGGGGCACTTCTTTTGATGATTTGTGAGGTTAGGAATGCTTCTCATGGTGTGGATGATGGCTTGAACGTCTCTGATCGCTTGATTTGGCTTTGCGGGCCCACTTGATGATTAGATCTTGGATTCTGGCCCTTCTTGTGATGATCAAACCTTTGATCTTGTTGTTTGACGGCTCATGTAGGTTCTTCAATGGTTTAGATCGTGATGATCTAGTCTTTGAATGGCTTGGATTGCTTGTGGCCCCCACTTGATCACCTTTCCTTCTCTTTGGCTTGATCAGCCCTATTCCGGTCACATTGCTTCATGATTGGACCAGTGGGGCACCTTTTGTATGATCTTGATCATCTTCAGTCGAAATCGGGAGTGGACCGGAGCCTTGGGCGGCCCACGGAGCGCCATCTGCTGACGTGGACTGTCAGCCTCACCTACCAAAAGCCTCGGAGCCAATCCCGCGGAGAGAGGGGATCTGCGTCCGTATGGACGGCCCAGGGCAGGCCGCCCAAGGCTCGTCTCTTGAGCGGCCTGGGCTGTCTCTGGTTCGGACATCCTCTGCTGTCCCTTTTTCCTGTCCCCCACATTCTCTGCATCCGATTCTTCGATTCATCCATGAATCACTTCCTTGTCTCTTCTTTCATTCTCCTTTTGTCTTTTTCTTGGTTTGTCCTTTCTTGGGCAATGGATGGTGGAGATTTATGGGCTGTGGGGGCTGTCCAAGATGGGTCCCACACTTCAGATCTTCAACTGAGCTTTGATAATGGGGAAATGCCTTTAATGGATGGGGTAGATGGGGCATTAAGAGGGGGCATTGATGAGGGGCTAGGGATGGTGGTTGGTGGAGCTTTGAATGGCTCCATTAATGGTGGGATGGCTGGATTTTCTGATTTGAATGGGTCCCTCATTATGGGAGGAATGGATGGTATGGATGAGATGATGGGATGGGACATAGGTGAGGCTATGCATCCCTTGAGTGTGGGTCCCATGGATGATGTGATGGACGGTGATGATGGGACTATGAGGGACATAGATGGGCTGATCTCATGTCTGGATGGTATGGATGGCTCAGATGGTACCTTTGATGGTTTGGATGCTCTGGATGAGGGCCAGGATGTGCGGCACACTTATTTGGGTGGACTTGATGTGATCATTGATGATGTCCCCTTGATGATGGACGGTGTGGATGCCTCGATGATCCCTTTGATCGGTCAGGATGATGATTGGATTCATGATCTCCTACTGGAGAGGGCCGCAGGTCCAGATCTGACCGTTGATTCTTCGATCGGGGTAGCCGGGACCCTTTTGGATGGTTCAGATGCATTCTTTGACGGTCAGATTAGCCAGGGTGCCACGATGTGCGGCGTGATCTTTACTGGTAGCCCTTTTGATGGGGAGTATCGTCTTTCTCCTGATCGTCGGTCTTTTGCGCACTCTGTTCATGAGGTGGGCGAGTCTTCTCATGCGGCTGAGGTTATGACAGTTTCAGATAGTGATGCGGCTATATCAGACATAGCCGTTACTGAGGGCAGGTCAGGGGCTGTCGAGTCTGTAGAGGTTCCAGCCTTTCCTTTTCCTTCGCCCGTTGACCTTCCGATCCTTGATGAGTTGTCCTCGATTTCTGGGCCTTTTGTGCTGGAGGGGATACCAGTGAGGACTTGTCAGCTGCTTCCTCGTTCTTCTTGCTCGCCACGACTGCTTGCTTGGCTTGACAGCTTGTCAACTTATGAGATTCGAGATTTGGAGTCTTATGGCTTTGGCAGTCTGATTCATATGGCTAGAGTTGACATTGACTGGAGGATGCTCGGAGCTGCCTTGATTGACTGGGTCCCTTCGTTGAACTTGTTTGCGTTCAACGATATGGAGATGGGGCCTTCTTTGGAGGAGCTTGCACGCTTGACAGGCTTACCCTTGGATTATACTCAGTACTTCTCGCCGAAGACATCGCCGAAGACTGCTACACCGCAGAACTGGTTTGGGATCCCTTATCTTGTTCGACCTGCAGCTAGTGGCCAGGATGCTGTAGTGTTTTCTTTGGACTTGCTGTATGATCTTTTTTCGGGTCCTCAGGGTACGGCCGGTTCCACCTTTGCTCGGAATGCACTGATGTTCTGCTTGATCGCTGAGGTGCTGTTCTCGGGATGGCGTAGATCCCAGACTCCTTTGCTTTTTGAGGTGATGAGCCGAGCTGTTCGTCGGCAGGGGATCATTTCTCTCATCTTGGCCGAGCTGTTTGATGGGCTGACTGACTGCGCCCTGGGTCGCACTCGTGTTCTTCGCGGCTGCTGTGCCTTCCTGCAGGTATCTTTTCTACACCTTTTTTTCCTTCTTGCTTTGTTGGGGATCGCTTTGCTTTAGCTGAACTTCTTTTCCTTTTCTGTGATCAGGTCTGGCTATGGGAGCGCCTTTCTCTGACCGTTCCTGTACCTCTTCCTGACATCCCGGGCTCTGACATCATGCGTTATATCATGGAGTTCCTTCCGCATACGGCTAAGATGAGCGAGCCCTTGTATCGCAGGATGTTCGCTGAACTTCGTGACTGGAACGTTCGTTGGGAGTCATCTTGGCTTTCACTTCCTCCAGTGCTTTGCGATGCACACCGCCATCCTCTGATGTTGGTAGGCTTTCGATCCTACTTTTCTTACCATCCCATCCGGTTCCTGCGGCAGTTTGGGTATGAGCAGGATGTTCCTCATTTTGCTTTCACGGGTATCGGGCGTCGAGTATTCCCCTCTAGATCTTCTGACTTCAGGACCCGGATTGATTGTTCCTGGGCGAGTTATTTGACAGCTGATTTGTTGGGATTTGAGCTACGGACTTTTCCGATGGCGACCGCCCCATATCAGTACTGGGTTGCTGAGCAGTCTTTGTATCGACGTATCCCTTGTTGGCACCAGACTGCTGATGAGGATGAGCAGGATATTCTTGGAGATGCTGGCTCTTCATCTGGTTCATATGAACCTTTTGAGGAGCGCCCTTTTGTCGATCCTGGCTTCCTTTTGGCCACTCATGGCCATCTGCTGTCTGAGATCTCTGCACTTCGGTATCATTGCGAGATGATGTCGAGGAGATTGGCTGCCGATCAGAGATTGTCTGATGAGGAGACAGCGATCCGTACCCTTGAGCGCGATGAGGTGCATTACCTGCGTATGGAGGTGAGCAGGTTGAGAGCGAGACTATCTTTTTATGAGTCAGAGGACTCACCTGATGTGGCCGAGGAGGAGGGTAGAGATTGATTGTGTTGGCCACCTGCACATTCTTTTTGCATATATGATTGATGATGATGAAATTTTTTTGTATTTTTGAAAAAGATGATATGTGTAAGAGAAATATAATGCATTTAATTGAAAAGAGAAAAAACTGTTTGAAAATCTACTGTGCCATGAGTTGTCTTGTGAGTGTGTCTGGATTTTGTGTCGGGATATAGGAATCAGAACTGGGGCTCGGCCAATGCTTTGACCGATGTCTCGAGATTTGACTTGCTTGATCCTTTGGTTCCCTAGAGATGTAGGCAATGGAAACTCTTGCTTCCTGAGATTGTCAGAATTTGCAGAGCTCTTCGTTCCTGACTGCACTTCTTCTTGTTCTTGAACTTTCACTGCTTGAACCGATCTGGACCGTCTGCTTTCTTGGTACCTGCACTTTTATTTTTTCTTTTCTCTTTTTTTTTATTTTTTATTTTGAGCCATTTTTGCCTGTAGTGCTCTTTCGAGTTTTCACCACAGCCGGCTTTTCCCGTCATTTTTGCCCGTGGCGCCCTTTCAGGTTTTCACCACGTCCCGGGTATTTGGTCTTACCTGCCCCTTGGCAGCTGTGCTGTTTTTACCCTTGGCGCCCTTTCAGGTTTTCACCAAGTCCGCTGTATGCCCACTGTTTTTACTCGGAGCGCCCTTTCCGGTTTTCACTCCGCCCTCTTTGTTTAGGCACACACATTTTTTTTTTCTTCTTTTTTTTTTCTTTTTCTTTTCTGGATCTCTGGATAACTGCGGCGGCTAGAGGTCGGGAATCCGTCGTTGCCGGCCGATGGCAGTCCTTCAGCCCTTATCCTGAGTTACGATAATGGAGCTGTCGGTCTTTGCTAAAGACCCCTTTGAGATGGATGGATGGATGACTGTGTTTCTTCTTGGGTTGATTTTTTTTCTTGAATGCCTTTCTTTGGCTTCCTTTTTTCTTTCTCTTTTTTTTTCTTCTTTTTTTTTGTATTCTTTTTCTCTTTTTTTTTGTCTTTTCTTTTTGAATCCTTTTTTTGAAACACTTGTTGGTGGACGGAAATGATTTCTCAGAGGTCTTAGCTTCGACCTCTTGACTTCAGCTCTATTAAAGTAACTCTTGATAAGGTCAGAATGACTTACCCGTGAAAGATCTTCACGTTGTCGGCGTTGGTTGGCTCAGGAAGATCCACCCCTCTCATGCTGGTGAGTCTGAGGGCGCCTCCGGGAAGTACTTCTCTGACGATCAGCGGCCCGTCCCACAAGGGTTTGAACTTTCCTCTGGGATCTGGAAGGTGCGACGGTAGAATCTTCTTCATGACCATGTCGCCTACCTTGAAACTTCTTTTCCGGACTCTCTTGTTGTAAGCCCGAGCGATCCTTTTCTGATAACATTGTGAATGACTTAGTGCACGCATGCGCTTCTCATCTGCTAGCTGCAACTGATCGAATCTGGCCCGTTGCCATTCTCCTTCTTCAATTCCGCTTTCGAGTAACACTCGTAGTGATGGTATTTCCACCTCGACTGGTAGGACTGCTTCCATTCCATAAGTAAGCTCGAAAGGAGTAACGCCCGTAGCAGACCGTACAGACGTTCGATAGGCCCAAAGCACATATGGGAGCATATCTGACCAATCTCGATAGGTCACGACCATCTTCTCGAGTGTCCTGACGATTGTCTTGTTTGCGGCTTCTACCCCACCATTCATCTGGGGACGGTAGGGGCTTGATCGATGACGTTGGATCTTGAACTTGCTGAGGAAGTCATCCATCTTCTTGTTGACGAACGGGGTCCCATTATCTGTGATGATAGCATTGGGGATTCCATACCGGCATATGATGTTGTTCTTCACGAATTTGATCACCTGAGATGCTGCAATCGTGGTGTATGAGGCTGCCTCTACCCACTTGGTGAAGTAGTCGACTGCCACAGGTACGTACTCGTGACCATTTGATGCTTTGGGACTGATCTTGCCGATGATGTCAAGTCCCCACATGGAGAAGGGCCAGGGGGTGGTCAGGTTGTATAACTCTGATGATGGGGCATGGATTTGATTTGCATGCTCCTGACACTTGAAGCATTTTCTGACGTGCTTGCAACAGTCTGTCTCCATGGTGAGCCAATAGTAGCCGAGTCGTAGAATCTTTTTTGCCATCATGTGCCCATTCATGTGAGGGCCACAGATTCCTTCGTGTATTTCTTTCATGATCTTTGTAGCTTCTGTTTCATCGACGCATCGGAGGAGGATGTGATTATAGGACCGCTTGTAGAGAACTTCGCCACTGATGGTGAACTGGCCGGCCAAACGTTGGATGGTTCGGCGATCTGTTGCTGTTGCTGACTCTGGATACTCCTGGGTTTCGAGATATTGCTTGATGTCGGCATACCAGGGTTTGTCAGGGACAGCTTCGGCTTCTTCTATTTGCAGGCAAAAAGCAGGTTCTTCTTGAATTTCGACTGTGAGCTCCCATTCTGAAGCTCCTTTTGGGATCTCGAGCATTGATGCGAGCGTGGCGAGAGCATCTGCAAACTAGTTCTTGGCTCTGGGCATGTATGAGAAGGTGATTTCCTTGAATTCTTCGATCAGATTGTCAAGATACACATGATATGGTATTAACTTCTCGTCTTTGGTCTTCCATTCGCCATTGGTCTGATTGATGATAAGCTGTGAGTCTCCAAATACTCGTAGCTTCTTGACGCCCAAGATTATGGCTTCCCTTAAGCCAGCGATGCATGCTTCGTACTCTGCCATGTTGTTGGTGCACTCGAATGCGATGCGCCTCGAGATAGGAATAGGGACATCATCTGGAGAGTAGAGGATTGCTCCAATACCACTCCCTTTAGAATTTGCTGCGCCGTCGAAGAATAACGTCCATTCATCTTTTTTCTTCTTTTCTTCCTCTTCAATGAGCAAGAGATCTTCATCAGGGAAGAATGTCTTGAGCGGCTGATAGTCCAGGAGAGAGTGAGCCGCAAGATGATCGGCGAGGGCCTGTCCCTTGATTGCCTTTTGAGTGACATAGGTGATGTCAAACTCAGACAAGAGTAGCTGCCATTTAGCTATCCTTCCAGTGAGTGCCGGTTTCTCGAACAGGTATTTGAGCGGATCCATGTGAGCGAGAAGGAGAATAGGGAATGCAATCATGTATTGACGGAGTCGCTGAGTTGCCCAGACTAGGGCGAGGCAAGTCTTCTCGATCGGGGAATACCTGGTCTCGTAGTTGGTGAACTTTCGGCTCAAATAATATATTGCTTGTTCTTTCTTCCCGGTTTCGTCGTGTTGGCCGAGGACACAGCCAATGGCTTCTGCTGCTACCGAGATGTATAACAATAGTGGTCGTCCAGGAGCGGGCGGCACTAGGACTGGAGGATTCATGAGATACTTCTTGATGCGGTCGAAGGCGACTTGGCAATCGTCATTCCATTCTTTTGGGACGTTCTTCCGAAGGAGCTTGAATATGGGCTCACAGATAGGTGTGAGCTGTGCGATGAAGCGACTGATGTATTGAATTCTGCCGAGGAAGCCACGAATTTCTTTCTCTGTTCTAGGAGGGGGCATCTCGATGATTGCTCTGGTTTTGGTCTCGTCGACCCTGATGCCGTCTTCGCTCACCATAAAGCCGAGGAGCTTACCTCCCATTGCACCGAAGACACATTTCTGAGGGTTGAGACGGAGCTTGTACTTTTCTAATCTGTTCAATAACTTCTTCAGATCTTCAAAGTGTCCTCTGGGAGTGTCCTTCAATTGTGCGAGATTTGACGATCATGTCGTCCACATATACTTCGAGCTCTTTGTTCATCATGTCGTGGAATAGTGCTGTCATTGCTCGCTGATATGTTGCTCCTGCGTTCTTCAGACCGAACGGCATTACCCTGTAACAGAAGGTTCCCCAGGGAGTGATGAACGATGTCTTCTCGCGATCTTCGACGGCCATCTTGATCTGATTGTAACCTGAGAACCCGTCCATGAATGAGAAGATCTTGTATCCTGCAGTGTTGTCGACTAGAGTGTCGATATGTGGCAAAGGGAAGTCATCTTTTGGACTGGCTTTGTTGAGATCTCGGAAGTCGATGCACATTCGAACCTTGCCGTCCTTCTTTGGTACTGGCACGATGTTGGCGAGCCATTCAGGGTAGTTGGAGACTACCAAGAATCCCGCGTTGTACTGCTTGATGACTTCATCTCGGACTTTCAGAGCCCATTCTGGCTTCATTCTTCGAAGTTTTTGCTTCACTGGCTTCATATCTGCCTTGGTTGGCAGATGGTGTACAACGAGCTCTTCATCGAGCCCCGGCATGTCTTCATATGAGAACGCGAAGTTGGACAATCTTGGAGCTAAGAACTCTATCATTTTCTGTTTCATCTCAGGTGGCAACGATTTTCCAATGCGTACTTCCCTAGGGATCTCAGGCGTCCCCAAGTTTACTATCTCGAAATCATCGGCTACAACATTGGCTTTAGATTCGAACTTTTTGAGGAGATCCTCTAGTTCGGGAGCTGGATCATCATCTTCCTTATCTCGAGATTCGTCCAGACCCATGAGCTCGAAGTCTAATTCGATGTCGAAATCATATGATTCGACTTCAAACTCATGCGACTCTTTAGACGAACTTGGCACACTATTGAATGCAGGAAAAGAAATATTTTTTGGTTTTTGAGATTTTTCTGAAATTGAGATGCTAGATGTTTTTGGTTTTTGAAAGTTTTTGATTTTTTTGGATTTTCGAAATTCACGGGACTTTGAACAAGCGGGCATTACAGACCATGATTGAGCCCAACTTGTTCCAAAGTTCCGGTCGCTGCTTAAACAGGCGTTTTTTTTTAGAAGCCAGAGCCCTCAGATGGCTCTTTGGCTGATTCAAAGGTGAGGGGAACAGATGACCATTCAGGACCCCACACTTCCTCCCTTGAAGAAGTGGGGGTTGATGATTTGGGCGAAGAATCATGGTCTGGCCCAATGACCATGACTTCTTGCTGGTCGGGTTCGAGATCTGAGTCGTACTCAGTCCCTCCCAGATCACTTACCTCGCATTGCAGTTCGTCTGGTTCCACAGCTAGACACAAGTTTGGAACCTGGACATCAGACCAATCTAGGGCTGGCCACTTCCCTTTCTTGGTCCAATGGATGGGCTGCTTCTGCCCCTGGCTGATGATTGATGATGTTGACTTTGCAGAGATGGGCAAGTCGTGCCCCTTGCTAATTGGAGTGGGCAGGTTGTGCCCCTGGCTGATTGAAGTGGGCAGGTTGTGCCCCTGGTTGATTGAAGTGGGCAGGTTGTGCCCCTGGTTGAGAGAAGTGGGCAAGTTGTGCCCCTGGTTGGGAGCAGGTGTCAGAGTAACCTGGTCCTGAAGCTGCTGTATTTGTCTTCCTTCTTCGTCTTCATCATTTCCTCCTTCTTCTGGAGGCTTAGAGGGTTCGAGAATCTGATCCCATCGAATGGGGGGCCACGTAGCCCAAACTAGGCTCATCGGGAGGCCTTTGTGTAGTGCAGTCGGTTGATTCCCTCCTGGATCTTTGCAAGGTTCTCCTGGCTTGACGAATTGGATGGGTGAGCACCGAAATTTCTTCCTTCTCTTGTCCATGAAGGTTGCCCTGTATCCGAGTCCCCACTTGCGTTGGTTATATACTAGCGATACCTTTCTGGACTTCAAGTGATTCTTCATTCGGTATTTGAGGCTCAGACGCTCTGCCGGTGAAAAGACACAGTCCACCCTTATCGGTTCTGGATTGGCGATAGAGTTCACAGTCTCGAATTCGAAACTGTGAAACGGGATGTCTTCTTCAGAGTGCTGGATATCGATGACCGGGATGTCTGGTTCAGTGGCAGTAGCATTGGAAGGAATGATGAGCTCCTTCTCTGCATGGATAGAGATCACTTAATTTCCACAGATATACTTCACTCGTTGATGCAGGGTTGATGGCACAGCTCCAACCTTGTGCAGCCACGGTCGTCCGAGCAGCATGTTGAAAGAGGCTGATATATCCAGGATTTGGAATGTGATGGTAGAAACTTCTGGACCTATCTGTACCTCTATGTCGACCTCCCCTTCCACTGATCGGCGGGTGTTGTCAAATGCTCTGACGCATATGGTGCTGGGTCGGAATGAAGAAGGACTGATTCCCAGGCGTTCCGCGGTCTTGAGTGGGCAGACATTTAAGCTTGAGCCATTATCGATAAGGACCAGCGGGACACAGAGGTCTTTGTATCGTAAGGCTATGTTGAGGGATCGCCCATGATCTCGTCCCTCTGGTGGCAACTCATTATCGGTGAAGGTGATGGCGCGCGGAGCCAGTAGCTGTCCAATCATCAATGCAATCATCTCTGGTGCCGTATCGGAGGAGACATGAGCATCATTCAAGGTCTTGGCAAACATTTCTCGGTGTATGCGAGATGTGCAGAGTAGCTCCCATACTGAGATTTGTGCAGGGATTGACTTGAGCTGAGTTGCCACATCGTATGCGGCTTCATTTTTGCTGCCGAGGCCTGAGAGGACGCCTTTGGGATCTCCTCTGTTTTGATTATCTCTTTGGATGCAACGCCAGTTGGGATTCATGTTTCCCACTTCCGCACATTCTGGATAGTACCATGGAACCTCTTTGTAGTTTTCCTCCCTTTCGCCTTCTAGGACCACTGGTTCTTGCAACGGTGCTGGTGTGGGTACCAGATCTTCCTCGTATAGAGCTTTTGCCTTGAGAACTACATTTGAAACCTAGGAGGTGAATTCGAAGGAAGTACTTTCAACCTATGTTTAACCTCTAGGTAGTTACGTAGAAAAGTGGAGATAGATCTACCGGAGAAATAAAGCATGTGAATATGACATTGGAGAATACAACAAAAGGTGGAATCCCTTACCTAGAATTCCATGATAAGGAAGAAAGCATAAAAATATGCCTAAAATCCTGTGGACCCTCGCCGATTTTCCCGCGCTCCCACATGACGTCGTTCTCCCTTTCCTTTCGGAAGAAGAAGAAGAAGAGGTGCGTGAGTGCGAAATCGCCGTTTGTGCCACTGGCTTGCCTCGTTCTCGAGGGCTTCGTTTGGTTGTCGTATTGAGCTGGATGTGTTTAAGTGAATTTATATAAGACCAGAGTCGCCACTAGCCAGTTACTTCGAATCTACAGTCGGCTAGACCCCGTAGAAACGTTAGAGAAGGGAATCCGAAGATTCCTTCCTCTAAAATGACTCCTGTTGATTTGCGGTCAGAGATTCAAGGTAAGGGATCACGGTTACAGGGTGGGAAGAGGTTAAGCACCCCACACACTGCCCGTACCGAAGTACGGTCTCTACTTCACAGAATCGATCGAATACTTGAAAGTCTAGTTTAATCCTCGTATATTCTCATGGATGACATGATGCATGAATGCGGGTCTGAACAGTAAGAGTTTCTGATGGGCAGGTTCCAACAACGGGCAAGCCCAGAGCGTACGCTCGAACTGACAGGTGCTTAATGTAAGACGTATGCAGTGTGCTTGAATGATCAAGGTGTTTTGTGGTGAAGCATGAATGCAGGTCTGAACAGTAAGAGTTTCTGATGGGCAGGTTCCAACAACGGGCAAGCCCAGAGCATACGCTCGAACTGACAGGTGCTTTAATATCAAGACATATGCAAGTGTGCTTGAGTAATCAAGGTGCTTGTAGTGAAGCAGGGGGGTTGAAAGGAAAGTAAATGTTGCACTTATGCTAGATGCAAATGAGATGATGCTGGAAAAAGAGTAGCTGGATGGACGGAGGTGTCGCAAGGGTTGGCTTCGAGTGGCTGGATCAAGACTTGGATGGCTTGGGAGGCTTGGACCAGTGGTCAGGCTGGGCTGGACCAGGGCTAGGCTCTCCTCACTCGGGCTCTCCTTGGTGAAGGAATGGGCTAAAGGATGAAGGAGGGTGACTCAGACGGACGGGCTCTCTCTGGCTGAGTGGTCTGTTGAAATGAGAAGGGGAGGGGGGTATTTATAGCAGCGAGAGGGGCATTCTCGTAATTTTTTCCGGGCGGCCTGCCATGGGCCGCCCGTACGGCCGCTCCTCGGTTTCCAATGAGTACGGCCGTTCCCTCGGGGCTGCTGTTGGACTCGCTGGTCGACTCAGTGAGTTGACTCAGCGGGTCGACTCGGTGGTTTGACTCGACGGGTTGACTCGACGGGTTGACTCGGTGTTTTGACTCGACGGGTTGACTCGACGGGTTGACTCAGCGGGTTAACTCAGCGAGTTGACCCAGTGAGTTTGACTTTTTTTTGGGATTTTTTTGACTGGCCTTTTTTATGGGGGGGTTTTTCAGGGTGGTGTTTAGGACTGGGTTGACTGGGTTCAGGCTTGAACTGGGCTATGGAATAGGGCTTACAAGGGTGAGTTTGGCTGAGTTTGGACTTGGGATTTGGGGGTATGGTCCTCCGTTCAACCAGCTATCTCTACCAACAGTGTAGACGAAGGTGGGGTGTCTACAAATCCTAACTAGAGAAGGAGACTCCATAAATTGAACACAAATAGGGGAGAACACTAAAGAAAATTAACAAAGAAAGTTACGTGAGATGAATCACTCATTGTTTGATGATTCTTAAGCTCCAAACAAGTCCCAGCTCACTGTTTGAGGAAATCTCTTCTTCTTTCTTTTTCTTTCTTCTTTCTTTCTCCTTCCTTCATTCTTCTTTCTTCTTTCTTTCTTTCTCTCCTTTCTTTCTTCTCCTCTTTTTCTTCTTTCTTCTTTTCTTTTTCTTTCTTCTTTCTCCTTCTTCCTTTCTCTTTCTTCTTTTTCTCTTTCTTTCTTCTTCCTTTCTCTTTCTTCTTCTTCTTCTTCTTTTCCTTTCTTTCTATTCTACCTTTTCTTCTTCTTTTTCTTGCTGCCCCAGCAGGAACAGCACCGACACCACAGCAGCAAGTGCGCTGCCCTTCACTCCTCTCTCTCTCTCTACCGTCACACTCCAACCGTACCCTCTCTCTCTCTCTAACGGCTTCTCTCTCTCTTTCTATCTCTCCAACGACCCACTCCCTCTCTCCCTTTCTCGCAGCTTCAAGAGCCACACGGCAGCAATGCTAACAACAGCAGCATGTATGAGCAGCAACAGCAGCAGCAACATGTGCTGCTACTTCACTCGCTCTCTCTCTCCTTCTCTCTCTCTCTAACGCCCCACACCCTTTCTCTCCTTCTCACAACTTCTCCCTCTCTCTCCTGCGTTTCTTCGGAGCTTAGAATCGATGGATGACGCCTCATATAACCAACCAAGGCGGTGGAGAAGCGGTGAAGACGCGGACGACAAAGGAATCCCGGTTCGAGTTGGAGAAGGAGACCGAATAGTCCGGGGATTCCTTTGCACAAGAAACCCGTTGGAAACCTAGGTGGGGTCCACACGAAGATTTGGAAAAGGTCTGGCCCATCCATGCATAGCAGATCTGTAGATCTAGGCGTTTCTTAAATCTTAGGGTCGGTTTTGGAAGGCTGTGGTAGACCATACAATCGCCCGAATACAAGGAGGTCACCTACCCCCTACGTCCGTGCGAGGGACTCTTCAGATGGATGGCTTAAATCAACAGACGGGGTCCACGTTGATGGACGGTGTGGGCCACAATCGGCGACAGCGTTACCGCTGTGGCTGAAACAGCGTCCGAAGCGGGCGCTCGTCCGCAATGCGCAAGACGCGCGGTCAACGCGCGTTGACCGGCGTGGCCGGCCAGTGTATTGTACACGTGGGTCCCACCTCGATGTATATGCAAGATCCGCTCCAATCATTCGGTAGGCCATCACATTTAGAGGTGTGACACAAAAAACGAGGCAGATCCGAGCTACGGTGGCCCACTTATGGCCCGATTTCTGTTTAGGGCGTTTGTAGGATGATCGGAGGGTTGAAATTCGACGTGTATGGTTAGATCGTGCCCTAAAACTAGTATGTAGAGTTTTGTGTGAAAATGATTTCCAAAAATTATAAAACTTGCAATTGGTCCTATAACTTAAGTTGACTAATGGTACTTCCGTAATTATTATAAATTTATGATTTTTTTTTATGAGATCTGACACTTATGTGCTGTCCTAGGATTCATTTGAAGTAACTTTAATAATTAGAACCTATTCTAATTTCTTACAGTTTAATTACTATTAATTTATCAAAGCTTAATTAATTTACTAACTAATTAACTAATCTATAATTTAAATTATTCCAAAACCCTAGGATGTTACAAACACCTGAGCAGGTTTATAGGGCCAAGAAATCACAGGTCTAAGCATATGCCTTACGATGAACACGATGTACGGGTCATATTTATGGACAGACATGTGTACAGGGCGATGCACGGCAAGTTTACATTGATCGTGTACTTCGAAATCGAAGTGGACGGTTAGATCCTCCGGTCTAGCAATGATAGATCCTTCTAACTGTCGGTTTATCGACTTAACCAAGTATACTAAGTTTCTCAGAGGCCTAACAAGTTGTTTGGACACGTATAAAATGTATACGTGTGTGTATGCGTGTGAACAATACAGTTTAGAATATAATTTCTCACAGGTGAACACGCACTCGTGTACTTACTCGTCCGCCCAAATTTTTGGGGTATTACATTTCATCAGTATGTTATCAATCAAACAACAATAGAGGCATTTCATCGAACATGTTATACACACATAAACAATTAACATATAAATTCAAGTAATCATTAACTAGGATTTGTCGAGAAGAAGCTTGAGAGTAGATTTTCACCTTATAGTCGAAATTTTACGTTTTAGAGGCGGCTTGAATGTCGAAAATCAGGAAAAAACCTCAATTACCTACGATAAATCACAAATTTAGCATTAATCATTAAGGATTTACTCTAATTAAATGCTAAATTAGGGTCAAAGATTCATGTACCTTGGATTTTGGAAAACCCCAAATCAATTCGGTTAATCAGGCCGGAGTTGGAGCATGACAGCATCCACATGGGGCCTTGCATGCCCGATCACGGCTTCCACAACGCACGGGCCACACCAACATGATGGCTGGGGCCCTGAGCCCTAACATGAGCAAACCCTAAGTTAGGGTTTCGACGAATTAAATGAGGATTTTCAACCCTAATGGCATAAAAAGATAGAAAATGAAAGATAGAGGAAAAGAAGAAGTAATGAACCTCTTACCTAGTAAGGGGGTGAAGATTCCAACCCATGACCAATGGATCTTAGCCGGGAGACACGATGACGGAGGTGGAGGTCGGAGGGATCTCGAAATTTTGAGATTTTCATGGCATGGTAGAGGATTTGAGGAAGAAATGAGACTTGAGAAGGAAGGAGGGAGCTAGGAGAGCTTGGGAGCTAAGGGGAGAAGAAGGTGGAGGAGAGAAATAAGAGAGAGAGAGAGAGAGAGAGAGAGAGAGAGAGAGAGAGAGAGAGAGAGAATGGGGGTTTGAAACCCCCCACACTTATAGCCTGCTGGATCCGGTTGGTTAGTCCTAAATTTGGTTGGCTGATCCTTGCTGTCCATCCGTTTTTCTCCCTACAAGGGGCATCAGCAATAACTGGTCGGTCGGTTGTCAGTCCGGTCGATCGGTTTCCCCCTGGTCCATTTTTCTAAAAAAATCAGGGTTACTCCCTTGCACAGTAAGTTCTCTCCTCGTACAAGCCACTTGTCAACCTTATTTACAAAATAAATTTTAAGTAAATGGTACGTTTAATTTATGTTTCCATTTACTTTCAGTTATTTATGTAAATAAGAAAGTACTCCCCATTTGGATTCAATAAAAAATACTAAAAAATCGAAATCCCAATAATAAAGATTTTAATTTTCTAATTCCAGTACAAATCGTGGATTTTTAACATTTTCAAAAAGTAGCGCCTTTTAAAAGAAAAGATTTTTACTAAATCTAAATCGTTCAAAAAATCTGAAATACATAAAATAGGCTAAAACACCAAGGTTTGGTAAAATATTCATGATGGTCATGTCGATCTACGAGTAGATTGATAATTCAGAATTTTTTACTTAGTCTTTACAAATAGCGACATACCCGAGTCAAACCGATCGTCGAAAAACTCTTCCGAATTATGTGATCTTCCAATTCCTAAACTAATTCCATCATTTCTTTGGCAAAAATATTCATTTCGGTCCTCAATATATATGAACACACATACAAACATGCACTATAATCGGCAAACTGAAAGTAATGCTCAAGGGCTTTCAATTCCCAAGTTAGCAAAAATTCGGGGCATTACACAAGGGTCACCGAACGTGAAAATATGTATATCAGGAAATTCTAAATACGTATGCATTTTTCATTTTATTTTTCAAATTTTCAGCTGACCTAATCTGACGTAATGACCGGCGACGTGTACTAATAAGAGGAGGTGCACAGGAATTCGCGGTGCCTTTAGCACAGCTAATCGGCACTCAATAAATCCTCTCCATATCTCACTCGCACATGCAACTAGGGCTGTAAATGGGTCAGTGGACCCGATGGGGTACCCGGACCCAACCCATTTAGACCCGACCCAGACCCGACCCATTTGTTAAATGGTACGGGTCTGGGTCCAAGAATAGACCCATTTGTTAAACGGGTTTGGGTCTGGTTTCCTTTATTTTAGGCCCGACCCGACCCGACCCAAACCCATTTAGTAAGTGGGCGGGTTTGGTCTATGTTACAAGGGACCCGTCCAGCCCAGACCCGTCCAGACCCGGTTTTAAGCCTTGTAAAATGCTTGCATACTTGATCCAGACCCGGACCCATTAGACCCGGCCCATTTATAAATGGGTCTGGGTGGATCTCCCTCTACCAGACCCGGACCCATTTATAAATGGGTCTGATGGGCTGACTCGGACCCGACCCGGACCCGCCCATTTAGTAAAAGGGTCTGGGTCTAAAATTTGGACCCAGACCCGTTTAGTAAATGGGCGGGTCTAGTTTTGGCTAAACCCGCCCCGAACCCGACCATTTACAGCCCTACATGCAACCATACACCACAGAGATTAATATCATGTCTTCACATCAGTCCACTGAAATTTCAGGCACCATCGTCCAGCCATGGTCATGGTGGTGCAACAGCATCGATCCCAAACACGAATTCGCACGTGCATCAATCACCGTTTCCGCTCTAGTACTCGTGATCGCCTGCTACACATGGGCCAAGATCAATTCCAAGAGGCCGGCATTTCCACCGGGCCCACGAGGCTTGCCGTTGGTCGGGTACCTCCCATTCCTCAAACCCGACCTCCACCGCTTATTCACCCTGCTGGCTCAGACATATGGCCCGATCATGAATGTCCAACTCGGCAGAAAGCTTTGCGTTGTACTGAGCTCACCTGGCCTTGCCAAAGAAGTGCTTAAAGACCAGGACATCACGTTTGCCAACCGTGACGCCACTGCCGCTGCGTTAGCCATCACTCACGGGGGTTCGGATATTGCGTTCAACTCCTATGGACCCGAATGGCGCATGCTAAGGAAGGTGGCTGCACAAGAGATGATGAGCAGCACGGTTCTCGATTCGTACTATGAGCTGCGCCGGAGGGAGGTTCGACAGACGGTGAGAGATGTGTATGCTAAGGTAGGCACACCGACCAACATCAGCAATACGAATTTTCAGACAGCTCTTAATGTGGTCACAAGCATGCTGTGGGGTGGGACTCTCGATGGGGACGGTAGACGTGCCGTCGGGGCCGAGTTTCAGCATGTGATCCAGCAAGTCATAGAGCTGTTGAGCATCCCCGACGTGTCCGATCTTTTCCCGGCTGTCGCATGGCTAGATCTACAGGGCGTGGTACGACGGATGAAGAGGCTTTCAGAGTGGTTGGATCGGATCTTCGACTCAGTCATTGATCAACGGACCAGATTGAATGGAGTGGAAGAGAAGGGGAAGAGCAAGGATTTCTTGCAGTTGCTTTTGCAGCTTAAGGATGCAGGAGACCCGAAAATGCCACTAACCCTTGATCACGTAAAGGCCCTGTTCGTGGTATGTATCTTTGCTTTAGTTTCTCTCGTCTCCCGAGAGAAGCTTTGATACTCTGGTAGAGTGTGATGGATGATACGCATGCACTTAGAAATTACTTAAAATTTGCATAAAAAGATTAAAAGTTAGTTAAATGAAACCATCCAAATTGTGGGTTTTTAATTCAGATGTGGGAGAGTTATATGATAATCAGGCGGCATAAATCAGATCGTTTAAAAACCCTAACCAGTTTGTTGAGATAGGACCATTGGATATTTTAATTTTTAACCGTCCAATATGCATCCACTGCTCTGATAGTCAAATAATAAAATAAACATAGTTTTTAGTTCATAATACATCAAAACAGGGAACTTTGACAGATTGGAATGGAATAATAGGGTTTATGTAACCTACTCAATTACTTAAGATAAGGTTTTGATAATAATGATGATACGATACATCTAAATTAATATGGACAGTGTTTAAGATTTTCTCTTAGACGTATTATGAACAAATGCTCATTTGATTATTGAATAGGTGGGCATTTAGGAGATGGTTGAAAATAAAAATATCCAATTGTCCCATTTCAACCAACAAGTGCCCCTGGATCAATATTGTTCAATCATCATTAATTCTAATTTTGGACTCCTACTCAGTGGCAGTTGGTTTCACAATTTTGGTCAGCTATTTTTTTTTTTTTTTTTTTTTTTAATTAATATATGCCATTGATAGGTAGCGGATTAGGTGTTACTCAGGTAATAGCCTAGTGGGTGTTACCCTTACCATATGGCCCACCGTGATGATTTTTTGTATATCCATGCCATCCATCCGTCTAGGGTCTCAAAATTATGTAGATCCAAATATCAGGGCGACGGAGTCCGATTGCATCCTTTCCTCAGTATGGACGCAAAGCATCCATATCGAGCTGTGGAGGGGCCCACCGTGATGTATCTGTTTATCCACTACGTCCATTCGGTTTCTAAGATCATGCCGACCATATGAGACCAAGAATGAGGCAGGTCCAACGGTCAGATTGACCACACCAGAAATGACTCTTGCATTTAATGCAACCTGAGCTCAGTATTAGGTGTGGCAGACCTGACCGTTGGACCTGCTCATTCTTGGTCTCATGTGGTCGGCCAGATCTTAGAAATGTAACGGACGGAGTGGATGAACAGATACGTCACGGTGGGCCCCTCCACAGCTCGGTATGGACGCTTACTGAGGAAGATGCAATCCGACTCCGAAGTCGACCATACCACATGAAACAGTGGTGATTGAGTGCCTCACCATTAAAAATTCCAAAGACCCCATGGAGAGGTTTTAGTAATCTTTAGAATCTCGTACTAAAATGACATTAAAAAACAGATGGACAGCGTGGATATACAGAAAGTACGTCAAGGTGGGCCCCACACGATTAGGGTAACACCCACTATGCTGTTACCGCCACAACAGTTAATTCGCGCTTCCACTGATACAATTTCTGGGTGCCTGCGTATAAAGAATCATACATTACTAGAGTATTAAGCTGATCATATTGTAGGACTCCAATCGCGAGGCGACCCCAACAGCATGTCCACGTGGCTCGTTGGGACGTGTCCTGGAGGTGGAGAGAGGAGATGGGGCCGGTCATGTCCATGTTCGAAAGCTGTTAGGCCTAGTAGGTACTCGACGGGGAAGTCTGGAACGGGCGCGGATTGCTCAAGGAATCTGGGTGGGGCCCACCATGAGGTTTGTGAGAAATTTACACCGTCCAATCTGGGTCGCAACGCCTAAAATGATCTCACAAAATGGTTGGACGGCATAGATTTCTCACAGACCTCACGGTGGGCCCCACCCAAATTCCTGATGCAGGAGATGCCTGCGGAAGGCTTCCGCAGGCAATCCGCGCCCCTGCCTCCTCTCAAGGTGTTGGGGTCACCACCCAATCCACATCGGTAGTCATGTAGTGCCCCATTGTGATGTATGCGTTTTATCCAAGCCGTCCATTCATTTTTACTGGATCATTTTAGTGCATAGCCCCAAAAATAAAGCAGATCAAAAGCTCAAGTGGACCAAATCACATGAAACAGTGGTGATTGAACGCCCACCATTAAAACCTCCTAAAGGCCACAAAAGTTTTGGATCAAGCTGATATTTGTGTTTTCCCTTAATCCAGGCACATGTGACCTTATCAATAGGTTGGGTGGTAAATAGACATTATGGTGGGCCCTAGGAAGGTTTCGACAGTGGGTGTAGATTATCCGCACTGTTTCCTGTGTGGTCCAATTGAGCTTTATCAACTTCATTCTTGGGCTCCTGGCAAAAAGGATGGAGGGACGGATTGCCCAACTTCCATCCAGTACTAAACGCTATTATCCAATATGTGGTTCCGTACACATACGGCATGTATGTCCGAAATCCACACCATTCAATTCTTGAGCCCCAACTTGGATAGGGTCCAGCCATAAGCCACAGAATTCTAACTGGATGCTGGGCGATAACATTCAGTGGGAGATAATGGATAGTTGGGATCGTCTGGTCTATTTCTCATGATCATCCATCTAATATCGTGTGTGATATGTTTCAATTTAGGTCCAGTTTTTTTTCATTTCACATAAGTAAATATAGTCTAAATGGGTACTAATTACTTATCATTATTTACCTACACATATTTCAAGAATGAAAGTTGATGTTTCCTTTTTGTGTACGAAAATGGAAGAAGGTGTGATTTTCTTGTGGGGGCACACTACGATACACATGGCTTATCTATTATGTCCATTCATTTTGCGAGTTAATTTTAGAACATTCATTCAAAATTGAGGCAAATCCAAAGCTTACGTGGACCCGGCTACATAGAATAGTTGATTGAACTCCTACCGTTAAAAGCCTTTTATGACCACGATTTTCTATGATGTGAGCCACTTGAGCTTCAGATTTGCCTCATTGTTGGACCCGTGTCCTAAAATATTCCGATAAAATGGATGAATGGCATGGATATCTCATTGACATCATAATCAGGCCCACAAATGTACATGGGTCCTTTTCATAATCTTTTTACACGAATTTTTATCAAACATGATAAGTAGTAATAATTACCTCCTTTCATACCCACAAATGTACGTGTCCTAAAGTTTCATTTTAGAGAGTGACTCAGTTATCGTAGAGTCTCGATCCTCTGCACGAACCGAGTAGAAAACCTCTGATTTTCACCTCTCTCATTGGGCTTCTTTCATAGTTGTCAGGCTGAGGCAGCTGAGGCAGCAGAAGCAGCAGCAGCAGCAGAAATTCTTGCTTGGTTACGAGCAGAGGATCCGTGAGGTGTAGGACCACCACAAAGAAAAGCCTACCATATCCGTCCAACAGTCACGTTAATGGGATCGGATTCCTTGTGACACGTGATTTCCCTGTGGCCGGGGCTGTATGGGATCCACAGGGAAGTCCGTGACAAATTCACTATATTCTAAAAGATCAAGAAGATTCAAAACTCAGGTGGGCCACACCAACAAAACAGTGGGAACACCAATGTCCACCGTTGAAACCTTCATGAGTTGACCATAATGTTTATTTGCTATCTAAACCGTTCAAAGAATTATTAACACTCAGATAAATGGTAAGAAAAAGTATTATCTTGATGCAAAACTTTTATCACCACTTAGTGTTCAATACCCACAGTTTCGTGTGGTATGGCCCATCTGAGTTTTGAATCTGCATTATTTTTAAAATCGTGTCCTCGCGTGGTCTTCCAAAACAGATGGACATCCCTGTGGATCCCAAGCGGCCACAGTGATATTCCGTAGCTGGTGTCACAGGCAATCTGAGAAAATTGTGCCACACCCACAACCACGCGTTAGCTACGCTAGCTACACAGGGTGTAGCAATGACCCCACCATGTTGTATGTGTTGCATCTATACCGTTCATCCATTTGGCGAGATTATTTTAGGGTATTATACCAAAACTGAGGCAGATATGAAGCTAAAATGAATCCAGCACAGAAAATAGTGGGGATTGAACACCAACCATTAAAAAATTTTGGGGTTCACTTGAGCTTCATATGTAACTCATTTTTGGTATAATACACTAATATGATCTCGCCAAATGAATGGACGGCATAGATACAACACATACATCATCGTGGGGTCATTGCAACACCCGGTGTAGCTAACGTAGCTAACGTGTGGGTGTAGCAAATTTTTTATCCACGTTAATGTATGCTACACGGAACTTTTGGCGATGAAATCGAGTCGTGTAATACTCAGGGAGCCAACGGCACAAAGACGTCAGCAACAAGTAATACATTCGGTAGGCCCTCAGCAACTTAAAAGGATCGGGGCTGAGTGAAGATAGCCTCGTCTCAACACCGAGGTCATTGTATTGATTCCCATAGTGGGTTGGCTAACATTCTGATGTGACTAATAGGGGTGAGTGGGTGTACTAACAATGGGGGTAAGGGCTTGTCTATCACCACCCAAGAAAAGGACCTCAAATCTCTCTAATAGAACCCAGACCCACATGGTCCAGATCGAGTGCCCCACGTATCCAGAGAAAGGACCGAAGCATCATGGAATATTTTATTCGGCTGCAAAATGCTGCCCGAGTGAGCTAGACCATCCACAGCACTATTGACTTCCTTCAAGGTGTAAACAATAGAAACTTGAGCTAAACGCTTGAGGGAATTGACACGGGCTCTCCAGTGCCAAATAATCCAAGGAGAGGGAACCTCATTTCTGAACAACTCTATCAATTTAAAGTCACTCTCCACACTAAAATTATGAGGAACCCACGTTCAAAACAGGAGGAAAGGCCCTTGGCCACAGCTTTGGCTTCAACGCAAAAGTTTGAGCCCACGCTATAGCCACTAGAGAAGGCAAAAAGAAATTCACCTCTCACCTCTACACACACCCCCTCCTCGCGCTGACCCATCCACATTAACCTAACCCTACTCGGGGCTTCTCCATTTCCCCGTCCCCATCCACATTAACCCAACCTTACTTAGGGCTTCTCCATTTCACCGTTGGCAAGGAAGGCCTTTTAGGAGGCCTCGAAGGAATCCTCAATTTCTGGAGATCCTCTAGACGGGATCAATCACTTTTTTTAAGGTGGGAGATGAGAGGAGGATTGAGAGCCACCTATAGATCCAGAAGATTGTTTTACCCACATTCGCCCGAATCCCTTCGAACCGCTGACCATATCTCTAATAGGTCCATAAATACTTTTGCATACATTGATCAGTGCTCTATCTTACTATGGCTTGACAGCTCAACTGTATCATTACTTAGGATAATGCATGAATATCAATCCGAGGAAATTGATGAGGTGATGGGCATTATACCACAGCTATGGTGACTGGAAGTGACTATTTAATCTTTTTAACGGTCCATTTGATAGCTGCATTACTTACAGTGTGAATTGCATCAACAGGACCTCGTGGCGGGGGCGACAGACACGACATCAACGACTGTAGAGTGGGCCATGACCAAGTTGATAGAAAATCCAGAAATAATGAGGAAAGTTCGAGAGGAATTAGATGAAGTGGTGGGGATGAATGACACAGTCGAAGAATCCCATTTGCCGAAATTGCATTACATGCGCGCAGTCATCAAGGAGACGCTACGATTGTACCCACCGATCCCATTCTTGGTTCCCCGAACCACGAGCCAACCATGCATCGTGGGTGGTTATTTGGTCCCCAAGGGTGCCCGAGTTATGGTGAATGCATGGGCCATACATAGGGACCCTGAAGTTTGGGACAACCCTTTGGAGTTTCAGCCTGAGAGGTTCTTGTCCACTTCGAGCAAGTTCGATTTGAATGGAAATGATTTTCGTTACATCCCATTTGGGTCGGGGAGGAGAGTCTGCGTAGGGATTTCCATGGCAGAGAGGATGCTAATGTTCGTTCTAGCAGAGATGTTGCATTCATTTGATTGGCAATTGCCCGAGGGGACAAAGCTTGATTTCACAGAGAAGTTTGGAATCGTTTTGAAAAAGGCTGTACCGCTGGTCGTCATTCCCACGCCAAGATTATCCAACCAAAAGCTCTACGCTTGAGAAAAAATATCTAGTTATAGGCTCTGATTACATTTGTGAGCCACCTCCCCTATAAGCTAAGGAATTCTCAAATCTACTGCCTTCTCTAAATAAATGAAAAGGCAAGGAAACTGATTTCTAAGCATATTTCCGAAGCTCTCTTCACCGATGCCATAAACGTCATATCGAAAGACTATTTAATTTAGTCTAAGAAGAAATGGTATTTTAGGATGTTAAGAGGGAATACGTTTGTGTTTATTATCAAACTATATGTGCATGTAATGTTTTCCTAAGCTCTATGTAATGTGTTAGTTTTTGTTATGTTGTTTCCTTGTCTCTTTAGTTATATATTGTTTTATGCCTGAATCGTGGCACGAGATACCTGTTCCTGTCAGTGGGATTTTGTCTCTGGATATGGAATCTTAGCCATTAGGTGGGGTTGGGGGCTGATTACTTATCAGGTGGGGTTTGCATATGGTCATCCTTAAGAAGGGGCACACACGGGAAAAAAAAAATGTATAATCTGTTGGCTTTACAAAGCCTTGGGAGAAATTCTAAAATAAGTAGGAAGAAAAAACAAAGTACTCTATTGCTCTATTACTGATTTTTTGATTGAGTGATTCAAATGACTACACATTTCACCTATTTATAGACTCTTAGATAGACATAACTCGTGGGCTGTTACAAGACTCTTCATTCTCCTAAAGGTCACATGTTACAATTCTTTCAATGAGACCCTTGAGAATATCAAAGGTTGCTGAAAATTGCTGGGCCATTGCTTGCTGTAATTTGTTGAAACTGATGGGAAATTGATGATGCAACTGTTGAGAAACCAAGGGTTTCTGTAACAGCTGCCTTTTGGTTTGCTACTTCTAACACTCCCCTTCAAACCAAAATTGACTTCATTCCAAGCATTGATCTTAGTTGTCTGAATGCATCAGTTGGCAATGCCTTGGTGAATATGTCCCCGACCTGTTCATTAGTGTGACAGTATTCCAATTTTACCACTTTCTGCTTCACTTGATCTTTAAGAAAATGGTATCGAGTATCGATGTGCTTGCTCCTTCCATGTTGTACCGGATTTTTGGAGAGCTCGATTGCTGACTTGTTATCCACATATATGACTGTGGATTCTTCTTGCGGATGCTTCAGTTCCTTTAACAGATTTCTCAACCAAATCGCTTCACTGACTGTAGATGATGCTGCCACGTACTCTGCTTCACATGTGGACAAAGCGACCACACTTTGCTTCTTTGAGTTCCATGTGAAGGCAGTCATTCCGAGATAGAATACATACCTAGTGGTGCTCTTTCTTTCATCCTGGTCACCTCCCCAATCACTGTATGAATATCCATACAGCATCGCTTCATTATCGTATGGATAGAAAAGACCGAATTCCATTGTTCCTTTGACGTACCTGAGGATTCTTTTTGCGGCTAGCCAGTGTGATTCTTTTAGCGCTTCCATGTACCTGCTTAGAAGCCCAACACCGTAGACGATATCCGGCCTTGTGATTGTGAGATACCTTAGGCTTCCAATCAGACTCTTGAACAAAATCGAGTCCACACTTCTTCATTCTTCTTCTTTTGTTAGCTTCAGGCCCGTTGCTACACGTGTGTTCACGGTATTGCAATCGGCCATCTTGAACTTTTCAAGTAATTCCTTGGCATACTTTTTCGAGATATATAGATACCACCATCTTGTTGCTTTACTTCGATGCCTAGAAAGAAAGACATCAGACCTCCATCGGTCATCTCGAACTCCTTAAACATGGCCTTTTTTAATTCATCAAACATCAGCTGGTTGTTTCCTGTAAACAACAAATCATCAACATACAGGCATGCTATGAGTATGTCGCCTCGGCCATTTTTCTTGATGTAGACTGCATGCTTATATGGACATTTGGCGAAGCCGTTCTCTTGAAGATAGTTGTCGATATGTGCATTCCAAGCACGTGGAGCTTACTTCAACCCATAAAAGGGCTTTCTTCAGCCGATACACCTTGTGTTCCTCCCCTTGTATAACAAACCCTTCAGGTTGGTCAAAATAGACCTCTTCTTCTAGAATTTCATTCAGGAATGTAGATTTCACATCAAGTTGATAGATCATCCAACTGTGATGTGCTGCAAGGGAGATAATCATCCTCACAGTGTCAAGGCGAGAAACAGGAGCGAAGACTTCTTCATAGTCTACCCCGTACTTCTGTTTGTATCCCTTTGCTACGAGCCTTGCCTTGTAGCGATCGATCTCACCATCAGCATTTCGCTTGATCTTGTACATCCATTTGACGCTGATAGCTTTCTGGCCATTAGGAAGCATAGTAAGCTCCCATGTATCATTCTTTTCAATGGCATGAATTTCTTCTTTCATAGCTATTCTCCAACATTCTTCTTTTATGGCCTCTTGAAACGTCAGAGGCTCATGATCTGCATACAGGCAGAAAAGGTTAACTTCTTCAGTTTACTCATAGATGTCGCTTAAGCTTCTCATTTTGATGGGTGCCATGGGTGAGGACGAGCTGGCCAAATTTTGATTTGATGGAGTACTTTCAGGGCTTCTATGAACTGATGATGCAACCGAAGAAGGTGTTGTGGGCGTTTGCTCTTGACGGTCATGCCTTTCTTCTTGTTCTTCTGTTTCAACTTGAATATCTTTGGTTGATTCTTCATCGTTCCATTTTCAGGTTTCTTCCTCATTAAAGACCACATCTCTACTCACCACTACTTTATTGGTTAATGGATTGTAGAGCTTATAGGCTTTAGATTCTTCACTATAGCCGATGAAGATGCACTTCTCACCACGATCATCAAGCTTCCTTCTTCTTGCCTCTGGAACTTGAGCGTAGGCGACACACCCAAAGATTCTTAGGTGCGCCACGCTCGGTTTGTAGCCACTCCATGCCTCCTGTGGTGTTATATTTTTTACACTCTTAGTTGGACACCTATTGAGCAAGTAGGTAGTACATGCAACTGCCTCTGCCCAGAAGCTCTTTGGTAGGCCTTTCTCTTTTAGCATCGTTCTCGTCATGTCGAGGATGGTGCGGTTCTTTCGTTCCTCAATGCCATTCTACTGTGGCGTGTAGGCTGCAGTGTGCTGCTGCTTGATGCCTTGTTTCCTGTAATAATCTTGAAATGCATTTGAGGTATACTCTCCACCTCTGTCAGATCTGAGTACTTTAATTTTGTAACCACTTTCAACTTCAACACGAGCCTTGAAGATTTTAAAGATAGCGAAAGTGGAAGATTTTTCTTTGATGCAATACACCCAAAGTCTTCTGCTGAAATTATCAATAAATGTAATAAAATATTTATTACCTCCAAGAGAGGGTGTTTCAAGTGGTCCACAAATATCAGTATGAACCAATTGAAGTGGTTCATTTGCTCTTCTGGACACTCCACTTGGAAATGAGTTCCTTTGTTGCTTACCAAGTGTGCACGCCTCACACACATGTTCTGGAGATTCAATAGCAGGTAAGCCTTGTACCATGCTTAATGACGACAATCGCTTTAAGCCGCTGAAATGGAGATGCCCAAAGCGAAGATTGCATCTCCATGAATCATTTTTTACGTTTCCATAGAGACACTTCTCAGCTTTTGTATTGATTTGGAGCGGAAACATGCGATTCTTTGCCATTTGGACTTGAGCCATAAGTCTCCTGTGTGCATCTCTTATAGAGAGAGAATAGTTTTCCATGTGTATGACATACCTCTTCTCAAGGAGTTGGCCGATACCGAGGATATTACTTTTTATGTTTGGTACGTAATACATATTGGAGATAAACTTTTTGCACACCATTCTTCTGATAGATTTTAACTTTTCCTTTACCTTTCATGGGAACTTTTAATGAGTCTCCTAGACTCACATTGCCACGAGCATCGTCTGCCAGTTCCATGAACATCTCCTTCTTTCCACACATGTGGTTACTCGCACCAGAGTCGAGATACCACACGTCATGTTGATCACATGCTTCTTCTTGTGCAAGAAGAATTATGGAGTCTTCCTTTTCATGATTTGATGCTTCTGCATAATTAGAATGCTCATCTTGATCTACTGGTTTGCTCCAGCAGTCTGAAGCATAATGACCGAACTTGTTGCAATTGTAACATTGAATATTTTTTGTATTTCCACGACCACGCATGGATCGGCCTCTACCATTTCCTCTTCCACGGAAATTGGTAAACTTCTGTTGATTTTGTTGATGGTTTGGATGATATCCACGCCCTTTGCCTCTTGCACGATTGCTAGTGCCACGGCTCCCTCTTTATGTATGGCTATTCTTTTGTTCATTTAGAGTCAACTTAGACTCCAAGGCATGTTCAAGCATCGGTCCAACATTTTTTTGCATTCGTTGCTCATGCACTTGCAACGATCCCATCAGTTCTTCAATAGACAGTTTTTCCAAATCCTTTGATTCTTCTATGGCCACAATCACATGCTCAAATTTGGATGTAAGGGATCGCAGTATTTTTTCGACCACCCTCACATCCTCAATCTTTTCGCCATTTCTTTTCAAGTTGTTAACAATGACAAGTAACTTTAAAAAATAATCCGAAATGGACTCACCTTCCTTCATGTGAGAGGTCTCGAACTCGGCCCTAAAGGTTTGAAGACGAACCTTCTTCACATGATCAACTCCTTTGAAGATGGTGCTAAGAATCTCCCATGATTGCTTGCATGTTGTCGCTTTAGTGATCCGTTCAAAGATGGACTCATCCAACCCTTGATAGACAAGAAACAAAGCCTTCTTGTCCTTCTTTCTTTGATTTTTGAGGACCGCCCTTTGATCAGCGGTGTAGACGGCTTCTTACTCCATAGTGGGCTCTACATACCCATCGATAATGATCTCCCATAGATCTTGTGACCCAAACAGTGCCTTCATCTGGATTCACCAATTCTCATAGTTGTCTTTTGACAACCTCAGAATTTGGGGCTGAATAGTGGTGGCCATCTTCACTAGATTATGGAATCGGCACCTAGGATCGGTAACTCTGATACCACTTCGTTGGCTTTACAAAGCCTTGGGAGAAATTCTAAAACAAGTAGGAAGAAAAAACAAAGTACTCTATTGCTCTATTGCTGATTTTTTGATTGAGTGATTCAAATGACTATACATTTCACCTATTTATAGACTCTTAGATAGACATAACTCATGGGCTGTTACAAGACTCTTCATTCTCCTAAAGGTCACATGTTACAATTCTTTCAATGAGACCCTTGAGAATATCAAAGGTTGCTGAAAACTGCTGGGCCATTGCTTGCTGTAATTTGTTGAAACTGATAGGAAATTGATGATACAACGGTTGAGAAACCAAAGGTTTCTGTAACAGCTGCCTTTTGGTTTGCTACTTCCAACATAATCACTCTTAAAACCTTTAAGCACACGAGTGAGGCCCACCAGTGAGGCCCACCTAAGTTTTGGGTTAGGCTTTTTTGTGGAATATGCCTCCATCATGATGATGTGCACCCAATGAACAAGGTGGATGGAATGTTATGTCCGGCCATGCACAATCGGCATCGATCCATCCCCATTGTTTAGTGTGGTTTGGTCCACCAAGTTGTGGATAGGACTGATTTTCGGGCGAGGTCTAGCTTGAGATGTTGACCTGATGAACATAGTAGTCACACACACAGTGGCTCTACAGAGACATTAGGTGGGCATTTGGATCTTAAGTTACTTAAGATAAGCCACTTATGCCTTAAGTAGCTTGTGTTCATTTTTACTTGTTAAATTGAAATGATTAAGTAACTTTGAATAAAAAAGGTACTTATAAGTGATCATAAACCAAACTTACTGTTCTCCAATAAGTTACTTATCTACTACAGTAAGTAGAAAAAGTAACTTATTTGGTGGCATGCAAACGGGCCCTACGCATGCTGTATCCACTGCACAACGACTACCATAGATCTGGTTAAAAGACTTGGCTACAAGTTGAAAGGTTTGGATCTTCAGATCTGACTTTTGGGAGATGCTCGGCCCGAATTTGAAACCACTAGATTGATTGACAATTACACCTTTTCTTTTGTAACTTACTACATCCTCGGATGTTATTGTGCGTCACACGAACAGTAGCATGTACCAGACAATTGATCGAGGTCGACGTTTTCAATCTTCTGTACAAAGGTGCACTTAACTGTACATGTTATTCCTCGAAGTCAAACCATACTTGTATTGTTATTAGCTTTGCATGTTTGTATTACATAGGTATGCACCAGTTAAGGGTATTTTTATAATTTTGTAAGCTTGGTATTTTTCTTGCCCATCCTCTTCAACTTCATCGAAATAATCTCAGTCCAACGTGCATGGCTACTAACCTTCTTCTCATGCCCACACCAAGCATAATGGGTATGAATTTTTTTTATTTTTTATTTTTGGAAGAGAGTTATGCATGGAAAATTGTGGGTTCTCTTCGTACAACTGATCAAATGGTAGACGTCTTCACCAAGGGCCTTACAAGCTCTCTGTTTCATTTGCTTAAAAACAATCGGTTGCCGCCATCAGTTTCCAAGGGAGAATTAGTGTATCAATGTATTACATATGTGTACCATATGCAAGTGCGCGTGGGCACACCAACATATATGTGGCATCAGCCTATTTAGGGTTATCGATCATTCTTCTAAAACCCTATTTCATTGGTTACCGATTATCGTCAAGGGTCGTGATTCAATGAGGGTCGCTCTCATGAGGGAGCAGAACACATGGCAGATATCCCGGATGGACTTCAGATAGGGTACTAGGTAAATATGCCATGAACTGAAATTAATGTCAGTCCACTGATTATCAGGTCAAAACTAGGCCCCAACCGAACCTACAAACCTCCACCACATACCCGACCCAAATGGTTCGAAATCAAACTTAAAAGGTCGTGATTGAATGAGAGTAGCTCATGTGAGAGGGTAGAACATGTGTTACAGAGCTGGCCCATTTTCTAAGGTGGTTACACTGTGAACAAGCCATGGACCAAAAAAACAAAAAAAAAAAAAAAAAAACGGAGGCTCACTAATCATTCATGTCCAACCTATGCTCAAAACACACCCTGTTAAATTCCCTTGATATAAATTGATCTTTCATTCTTTAATGGCTTGAGCTTTAGAGCAAGTGGTCATTTGACATGGTATTAGAGAGTAAGGTGGGATTAAAATGAGCTGAACTTGGCTTACATATCTCACTTACATGCCCAAGCAAAACCCATACACTACGGGCCCGAGACTCGACCGTATTTATTCAACACCTCTCATTGAAAAAGACGTGGACTGCCCAGAAATCTCCGTACTCCGATTCAGCAGGGTTCTTTTCGTTATCAGACAAAATCACGGAGAGGCTAGGAATTGCATTTGCCCTCAGCAAACAGGAAGTTCCTGTAGGTGGAACGTACGTACCATCAGAAATCCAATCTGTCCATCAGTTCCGCAAGCTCACAATAGGATAGAACGTAAAAGATGAGACAGATCTAAAGCTCAGGTGGGCCACACGATTGAAGGAAGTGAGAATTGAAACACTTACATTTAAAACGTTTGTGGGCTACAAAAGTTTTGGTCAGGCTAATGTTTATGTTTTCAGTTTATCCCGTGGGATTAATAAACATCATGATGAGTACATCCATTCTCAACGTTTCCTGTCGTGTGGCCCATGTGAGTTTTGTATATGCCTCTATTGTGAGCTTGGAGTTTTGTATATGCCTCTATTGTGAGCTTGAGAAAATGAAGGACGGACTGGATTTCTTACAGACATCCTGATGGCGAACAACTGCTATGCTAGAATGTGGGGCACACATCACAGCTACCATGTGGGGTCTGGCACACTAGTGATCGATCCGGGCATTCATTTGCTAGTGACATTTTGACCAAAAACTAAGGCAGAGCGCTCACGCAGTCAGGACTTAATTTCTAACCATCCATTTTTCTATTAAAGTTTGACCCATATTATTTTTTGGTCCAGGGCTTTGTTCAGCGCGCGTGTGCACCACCTGACGAATGGTCTGGGTCTCTGCCAAGCATGCCATCCTGCGCTTGGAACAAGGCCCCACCACGGTCAAAAGCATAAATCAAAATTATTTAAGGGCCATGAGGTTGATAATCGTGCTTGATATATTTAATTGCATACTTTTCTACAGCACGAGGAAATTTCTGATTTCTGATCTTGGTCGTAACGGCATGGCCACAATATCTAAGATGCGGTCATGGTGGCTAGAAGACACCTGGTGAAGGAGGCTGCACTGGGTTAGGGTTCAACACACTTTTCTGCATATAGCATGCGTCTACAATGACACATGTTTCTTCTTGATTGGTTCTTCTTGGAATGATAAAAAAATAAGTTTCAACACTTTCTCTCTTTTTTTTATTAGTCAACCGATGCACCCAGCTCGTTAGGTGTACGATGCATCCACACAGTTAGTCACACAGTGCATTTTCTGGTTAAATTAGTGTACCTCCTTAGCATATGAGCTTGAGATCTGCTATTAAATCCCCTAAGTGTCTTTCATCTAGGCTAGCAGGTGAGACACAGAATGTTAAAACGCTTAGGCGTCATTCAACAACACCAGTCTCTCATAGCACCATAAGCTGAGGCGCTCCCAGTTGCATGGACACTTAGTCCATCCATTGATCTAGACCGTACATTAAGTTCATCTCACATGTCACGTGCTACCATATTGTAAACATCACATGGACAGGACAAATATGAGGCATTTGATCAGTGGTCTTTAATATGGGTGGCCAAGATCATTTACACAAAATAGGCCCAAATCAAAGATGGATTAGAATATTGGATGTATATGGTTTTTTCAAGGTAGCTTATGAAATGTGTCCTAAAATAATAAAGGACTATCCAAGGGAGCTGCTGCAACTAGGGGCACTATAACTTTCTCTAACGCGACTTGACGCCCATGAAATCCACCCCGTCCATCAGATGCATCACCCTTTATTTAGCCTTGATCATGGGTTAAAGGCCCAGGCCCTTAATGGGAACGTACGGGATGTGTTGATCTGGGCTTGGGCCACCTTTAATGAAATCTCTTGGCCTTATATTTCTAAATTTGGCCACTGGTGGGCTTGTACTCAATTTGGTCCGGGACCATTTGCAATTCTATTCACAACCATTAAGTGGCCCACACACGTACGCCCTCTTTACCAGCGTGGAAAGTGTGGAGGACATCTGACCTGTACCACGTGGACATGGCCATACCGAAAGATCAGGCCATTCGGCTGATCAGGTGACCCAATCTTGTACAGGAGTTGATGGTTTAGAAATCTTGTCCACGGTCTGAAGTCGACGAACATGTGTGGCCAACCTGATGAGAGCAAAGACGTAAAGGCTATCAAATCCTCTACGGAACAAAACTGTCATCTCTCTCTCCCTCTCTCAATAAAGTGGACGTAAGCTGAAAACGACGTTTGGACTAATTGAATCTTCATGAAGTGGAGAAATGGACGGCTTCTTTGAGGGCCTTTTAAAATCTGAGAACGAATAGTCAGAGAAAGAGTCCAAAAGGGAAATTGGATTGCGTGCGGAGTATCGAGCGGAGTAAACTCTGTTGGGCCCACCTAGAATGTATGTGCTTCATCTATTCCATCTAAATGTTTTTACAGCTCATTTTAGGGGTTGAACCCAAAATTTAAGTATATTCAAATCTCAAGTGGACCATGCCACAGGAAACAGTGGGAATAATGATTTTCACCGTTGAAACCTTTCCAGCCCCCACAGTGATGTTTATTTGTAATCCAACCTGTTCATAAGATCACATGGACATGGATGAAGGCAAAACACAAATATCATCTTGATCCAAAAGCTTCTGTGTCCACCTAAGAATTTTTCCATGGTAGATATTCAGTTCACACTTTTGTTGTGGTGTAGTTCACTTTAGAATTTGATATGCTTCATTTTTTAATACCATACCTAAAGTATCTGTTAAGATGGATGGACGGAGTGGATAAAATAAGTGAATCACGGTGGACCCCACAGAGTTTACTCAGCACGCTAAGGATGCTATCGTGGGGCATTCCAGGACTTTCTTAAAAATACCAGCGGGACCCGGAAGCGGATTGCATAGTGACCCTGCCACTACCAACGTCGCAACTGGTAGGTGCGCTGTGGGCCCACCATGATGCATGTAATCCGCGTCCAGTGGGACCCCAAGCGATTCATTTTTCATTTCTGGTGTACAAAATTACTCAGTGGAGTATACAATTGCGCTAAAAGAAGATAAAATCAGTAATGGCCCAAGCTCAATAAATGGTTAGGACAGATGAAGTTCTTTCTTAGACGCCAACCGATGACAAGAGCTCAGTGCATGCATAGTTCTCTCATGTATTTACTGCCAAGCAGGCATCTTACCAATGCATCAGATCTGCCCAACATATGAATACATGATGAGAAAGATACTCACCCAAGGAACCATGCATTTGAACCCATCCCCAGAGGACCAAATCGAAATGCCCATGGCTATGCTGCACTTTGCTCAACATGTTTAAGGGATATTTTAATGCGGGTAACCTAAGACTCCATTAGGTGGGCCACACATGATCATCGGTTTAGATCATGACCGTTGGATTATTTAGATTGAGCGATTCAGTGGGCCCCACTATAATTGTGATCATTGCAAGTAGGTTTTGGGCGGGATGCTTAAACCGTGGTCTCTATTCGCAGTTATTAAGCCAGATATGGAAACCTATAGTGTGGAGACCTTAAAGAAGAGAAGTGTGATGGATAAGCTTCTTTGGCCCTCTTTCCTATAAATATGTGTCTTGGTCCCCTCACCAACACACAAGAGAAAACCCTAGTCCCCATTGAGCATGGTTCTCTTAAAGGTGTAAGGTGTGGAAGACCAAGAGTTCTTCTCGACAACACGACGGCATCGGGAATGTCTTCCCAATCAAGTATGACTTTAAGATTACAGTATGGAATCTCCATTATTGATACATAGACGATCCGATTATTCCGCAATATTAAGTTCACAAGTAATGCCATGGAAATTGGCCCAGGCGATTCACCTAATATAAAGGAAAAAAAAAGGCTTAATGGGGCCACCATGATGTATGCGTGACATGAATATGGCAACACAATAGCGGAAGCAAAACAGGATCAACTTCTAAGCATGAATATTTTTCTTATCTTAAATAAAATCCATACCTGGAGGATGATCTGAAGACAAAATGGGTTCGGACTCTTTCTTCTTTCTCATATAATCATGACAATTAGTGCATTTTAAAGGTATGGTAAGGAAATTAATTACAAAAAATAAGAAGAAGAATCCCTACACACACATTCTTGTGTGAGAGTATAAATACATATAACTGTTGGATTTTACAAGAACAGGAAATAACTGATTTAATACCTAACTTTTGGTTTTGGAAACTGTGAATTATACCTAACAATCAATTTTAAAATCTGTAATTCAATTTTAGATAAAGAAAATCAGGAAGTGCTAATAAACCCCCTCAAGCTAAATGGGAGTTCAATCAAGGTTAGTTTATTTGTTAGCTATTGAAATTTGTGGGTCGTAAGCCCTTTGATGAATATATCAACAATCAGATCATGAGAAGAGATGAAGTGGACAATGATGTCTGTGGATCTCACATTCCCTGATTAAATGATAATCATTTTCCACATGTTTGGTGTGGGCATGGCACATGGGATTGGTGGCAAGAGCCATAGCATTGATATTCTCACACCAGATAATTGGTGGGGTACGAATGTAAATTGAGAGATCCTCGAGAAGCGTACGAATTAATGAAAGATCAGCAAAAGTGTGAGCAAGAGATTGATATTCAGCTTAGGAATTAATGAAAGATCAGCAAAGTTGTGAGCAAGAGAATGGTATTCAGCTTCTGTGCATGAGTAGGCCATCCTAGTATTTTTTTTTTTTTTTTTTAACACTCTAGGAGATGGAGTTGTTACCCAGGAAGATGCAAAAAACCATTCATCAATCGATGGTAAGGACACCTTGCGCCTAATCAGAATCTGAGCATACCTGTAGGTCCAATGATGAAACCGATTTTATCATGAGACTACGAAGGATGGTGCCTTTAAGATAGCAAAAGATGCTTGCCAGTTGTCCAATGGATCAATGTAAGAGGATGCATGAATTGACACACTCGATTAACTATAAAGGTTATATCAGGACTGTTCAACGTTAAGTACTTTAGTGCACCAACTAAGCTTCTAGAATTACTGGCATTTGGAAGTGGATCACCATCATATTTGGACAGTCTGTTGCCAACAAAAACAAAGGTAAATTGTGGTTTGACACCATCCAATTTCCACCATTGGAGAAGATGATATATGATTTATTTGGTCCGAGATATGAAAATTCATATTAATCACGTTGAACTTAAAGCCTTAGAAAGGGGTGAAGATGATTGAGGTCCTTCATTGCAAATGTCATACCCAATTGTTCAATCAAATGGGCAAAATTAGCAAAGTAACCTATGATAATAATGTCATCGACATACATGAGCAGGAGAATTGGGGGGTGGGGGGGGGGGGGGGGGGGGGGGGGGGGGTAATAATGGGCCAGTAAATCTAGGAGGCCAACTGGCGAATGGGCCACCCAAACTGTACAACAAGAGCGAGAACTACTTGAATGATGGTGGGTTTTGACTATTGGGGAAAATGTTTTCATGTATGGTTAGATGATGGGTTAAAATCAAAGTATTTGGATGGTTAGGATCTTAATCAAGTATACGGATTATTGTATGATCCGTTTCATAAAATGATAAATACAAAGTGAGTTTTTGAAGTGATTCATGGATAGGCCTATAAACCATTAGATTCCCAGTTAAATTGTACACATATTTGAGGTTTTTATATCATAATTTCAATGGTAGTTTAAGTATATACCTAGGTGATGAATAAGATAAACGGATCAAAATTTTTATTTGGATGTGTGTATGAATAGATATGAAGATCTTATAGTTGGATTACTATTATTGGGTAGTCCAAAATCGAAGTGAACAATCAGATATCTTTATCTATTAAAAAATAGTTATTTAGATATTTGGTTTGATGAATGATCATGTAATGGTGTATGATGGTCCAAAGTTCATAATAATATGTAGGTATATAAGAGTGTTTACATATGCATTCATTTATATATCTTAAAAAAATGCAAGTGTTAAAATACATACATAGAAAAGCATTCATGTACCTACTCGTGTTTGATTTTTTTTAATTATTACAAAATGTCCCTGATTCCAATCTTACTCTTATCGTTTAGCGGCTTTAATGATAGACGTCCCCTGAATTGGATAGCACTTTGGTGCAATTAGAAGCTTGGCCAAGCACTCCTAGAGACCTTAGGGAACCCTTGCCTTCAATTATTTCATCTCCCATAACCCTCTCATGAGCCCAATATCAACGTCTGTGCTCCACCAAAGGCTTGTTGTAGGCACACCTAGAAACCTTAGGGAACCCTTCTCGCCAATAGGTTGTAAAAGTTGTTGTCAGCCTTTGACAGTAAGATGATCAGAAAGGGCAGCGACATGTACAAGCGGCTCTTAATAGACTTCCTATTAGATTTTACCATTTTTCACATGTGAATTGCAACTGAGTTAATTTAATTAATTTCAATGTTTTCAAAAGCCTGGATGTACGACCATGATTTCCTTCTTAGTAAGTTCAACATCAATTTATTGGAACTGTTAATTGTCTTTAGGAGGTACCGAGGATCTTATTGGTTTAGTTTGTTCAAGTTTAATTTGCTATCATTAGAGTTTAAGAAATGTGGCTTGACTGTAAATGTTGAATGGAGCCTTTAATCCAGGCAGAAGAGGGGGTCATCGGTCGACCGACGCAATGGTCGATTGATCGAAAACAGCCCAGATATTGCAGATTGGTCTTGAGACAATTTTGGACAGGTTCGATCGATCGACCGAACTTGGAGGCTCAATCAACCGATGATATTCGAAAATATGTGGAAAACTGTTTGGATGTTTTTTGGCATGTTCAGGCGACCGAACATGTGGTCGTCGGGAGGCCAAGTGATGGTCAAGTGATGTCGACCAATCGACCGACGGTTTGCGCATTATATGGTTTTGCAATTTTGTTTCCTAATTCGGTTCTATTATTATATAAGAGAGTGTAATCGGGACTAGGTTCAGGCTAAGGGTTTGTTTAGGGTTTGAGAGAGTCTTGTGAGAAAGAAATCTACGGTTTTTCCTTGAGGCTTTATCCAGGTAAGGTTCTATCTTTTATAACTTTTGATTCATAGCACATTCCATTGCTGTACAATGATTTTCCCCATAAGAGTTTTCAACGTAAATTCAAATTGTCTCTGTGTTGGATTTACTTTATGTTATTGTGGTTATCTTATTTGATTCTTTTGGATAAGTTGAACTATTAATTGTTATCTAGTTTCAACAAGTTATGGGCCCTCTGATTTGGATTGTTGGTTACCCTGGGTCAGGTCAGGACCAAATTCCTATCAATCCTGCCAGATTTTGAGGCCTATTACATTGGCCGAAAGTAGTTTTATCTAAGTGATATATATTTCGAACATTTAGAAGATCCGAGTAGTTAATTAAGATCAGATAGGTCAGGCCTCTGATTTGTTAATATGATCCGTTAATTGTTTTTGTTCTTATTCCTAACTAGCATCTTCTGTCCAACTCGCATAGTCTTTCAATAATTTTTTAAGTCACCCTAAGATGTTTTTATCCGAAGCATGGAAAAAAAGTAACAGAATAACTTATATTCTCACTTTGGGTGGGGTGTCTACGCCAAGTCAAAACCTCTTATATGTCCAACCACATTTGGACATCATACACGAGGAACGGCTATGGTTGATCCTTGATTGTGGTCCCCATGTTGATGCATATGCCTTGCATCAACTATATATATCTATCCTATTTGGAAACTCATTTTGGGGCCATGATTCAAAATATGAAGTATATCCAAATCTTAAGTGGACCACACCATAGTTTCCCCCACCTAATTTGTGAATCAACCTTATTTTCAAGAAGGGTGACCCTCATGGTTAGAGCTGAGCACGAGCCAAGCCAGCTTGGTTAGCTCACTCGACTCGGCTCGAACCAAGCCGAGTCATTTTTCCAAGCTCGAAATGATTTTCAAGCCAAGCTCAAGCTAACTCAAGCTCGATTTGGTTTGGCTCGATTGAAGCTCGATTCGGCTGACTCAGTTGTAAAAAGTTAAAAGAAATATATTTTTTAGTCCCACATCAGAAGTGAACAGAAATGAGAGATGAAACTCTCTATAAAAGTAAGTAGGGGGTCAATGGGCTTTGGGCTGCCTTTGGGCCCAATTTTAAACAGTTTTAAGCCAGACTTTTGGGCTGGGCTTACCAGGCTCGAAGTCGACTTGAATTGGGCTTGAACTTGCTCGAAAGCTCGGTCGAGCTAGCTCAAACATTTCAGTCTAGCTTGAAGGCGGAGCTGAGCTGAACACGAGCTAGGGTGGTCATTGAGCAAGCCTAGCTCAAACAGGGCTCAGCTCGGCTCGTGTTCACCTCTACTCATGGTGGGGCCTGTCATTTACATAGTACCGATTTCCTAACACATGTCTAGCTAGGTTTGTAAATATTGAAGAGTCATCTCATTGATCTCTCATCATGTGACTCACTCTAGCATTATTAAGTACTCCTACTCGGATTTCTATAATTCCTGATGTGTCACAATGAAAGAAGGTATATTATGCACCTGTCAAATGGGGGCCATCGTGAAAGGAAAAATAATCATTTCAAGCATAATCTTGGTTTTTATTGCTGCAATTTACGACACCATCTCCACCCACAAAACCAAACGAATTCGTCCTCAGAAAGTTGCCATTATAGGGCTTGTACTTTCGTTGAGTGAGGTTAGAGGGCATTTGCTATTGTGCATCCAAACGCACAAGGGTTTTGTTCTCCACCCGATATTTTCATGGTGCGTCAAAGGGACCCTAGGTTTTCAATCTAGTCGTCTCCGCAACGCCTGTGGTCCGCAATGGGCACAACACCTTAGCAGCGGGGGCCATGATGTTGTGTGTGTGTAAGTCTACTCCATCGACAATGTGCGGCCCTGGACCTAAAGGAAAAAGGACAAAAAAAAAAAAAAAAAAAACACTTCACCTGATCCACAACTCAGGTGGACCACACAAACTTTTATGATTTGCATCCATCCCTGTCCTTCCCCGTGTTGTGGCCTCTGGAGTTTTGGATCGGCTGTTGGTGTCAGGGCCTAAAACTAAGGATCAGTGCCCTGCAAAGGGGATCTAGTAAGCTACAAAAGAAAATGTCTCATTGTTAATCTGAATCATCCATTTGGTTCAATGGTTGGATCAGAAGTTTCCAACCTCACAACGCACAAAATGAAAGGTTGTGGAGAAAAGGGAAGCTTTTAGAATATCTTCTATGTGATTTTAGGACGCGGATTGATTTTGACGTTTTTTTGGCCGCATTATTAGAAAAATCTCCCTCAAAATAAAATACTTAAAAAAATATTTATTATATATTTAATCATTTTTAAAAATTTTAAATATGGCTAAAAATTAAGTACTTTGAACTTTCAGCTGTTTGTTTTACATATATGGCAGTAATTTCGAGATAGAATCGTGAAAAACAAAAACTGCCGAGATTCTGAAAATCACACTATATTCTGAGGATGATATTGTTTGATGAATTTTCTACGAGAATATTGCGAAAGCATCAAAATCTTGGACATTCTCGTCACAGTAGAAGTCAGGCAAGCACGCAATCTCCATATTTATAGAGTCCCGATCGTGTGATGTGAACCAATGAAGGCCCAACTTGATGAATTTTTTGTATATCCACGCCTTCCATCTTTATTTCATCAAATTTTAGGCGTAATTGAAAAATTAAGCAGATCCGAATCTCAAGTAGACCACACCACTAGAAATAGTGGTGAATGACCATTAAAAGCTTTTTACGGCCCACAAAATCTTTGGATCAAGCTGAGCTTTGTATTTATCCTTCATCCAGCTGGATTGACCTTATCATCAGGTTGGATGGAAAATAAACATTATAAAAACCTTACGATGGCCCTTAGGAAGTTTTTAATGGTGAGGCATTCAATCACCACTCTTTCCTATGGTGTGGTCCACATAAGATTTCAATCTGCTTTATTTTTTGGAACACGTCCTAAAATGGACTAGAAAAACGGATGGACAGCGTGGATATACAACATATCATCCATGTGGCCCCCACGGTAATGGTAACACTCCTCTAAGGTGTTACACGGGAACACCTATAATCTGCATCCGATTTTTTTAGGCTCCTATTTCATGGAACCATATGAATTCTGTTACTTATCTACGAAATCAGAACGTAATGAAATAAATCCTTTCCATGTCTTATGCTCAAATGCAACCACACACTGCAGAGAGTATCATGTCCTCACATCAGCCCTCTGAAATTTCAGGCACCATCTTCCAGCCATGGTCATGGCTAGTGCACGTGATCGCGTGCTACGCATGGGCCAAGATCAATTCCATGAGGCCCGCATGGTCACCGGGCCCACGAGGCTTGCCATTGGTCAGGTACCTCCCGTTCCTCAAACCCGACCTCCACCGCTCATTCACTGAGCTGGCTCAGACCTATGGCCCGATCATGAATGTCCAACCTGGCCTTGCTAAAGAAGTGCTTAAAGAGCAGGACGTCAGGTTTGCCAACGGTGACAACACTGCCGCCGCGCTAGCCGTCACGCACGGGGGTTCGAACGTTGCGTTCAGCTCCTATAGACACTAGTGGGCTTTGCAATTCTATTCACAGACATGTAAGTGGCCTCCACACGCCCTCTTTACCACCGTGGAAAGTGTGCAGGACATCTAACCAGTGCATAAGCTGACCCATAACGTGGAGATAAAACTGTCCTCTCTCTCTCTCTCTCTCTCTCCCTCTCTCTCAAAATAAGGTCGACGTAAGCTGAAAACGACGCTTATACTCCATTTGAATCTTCGTGGAGAGGAGGATTGGATGTTTTCTTTGATGGATTTTTAAAATCTGAGAACGATTAATAGTCAGAGAAAGAGTCCAAAAGGATGCTATCGTGGGCATTGGACGGTTTCTTTGATGGTTTAATTTTAAAATCTGAGAACGATTAGTCAGAGAGAGTCCAAAAGGATGTTATCGTGGGCATTTCAGGACCCTCTTAAAAACACTAGTGGGACTCGGAGGCATATCGCATACTGACCCTGCCACTACTGACGTTGCTACTGATCGGTGCTGTGTTGGCCCACCATGATGTGTGCAATCCGCGTCGAGTGGGACCCCAGGCGATGCATTTGTCATTTCAAAATTGCTCAGTGGCGTAGACAATTGCGCTAAAAGATAAAATCAGTAATAGCCCATGTTGTGGGTAAATCCGAGCTGAGCTCAGGTGACGACTTGAGACCTCCATGACGACCTGAGACCTCCAGGATCACCTGACGACCTGAGACCTAAAGACTTGGGACCTCCCGGACGACCTGACAACTTGAGACGACCTGCCGAGATCTTAGGCTTTAGCTAGGAAAATAGGCGAAAGATCTGGAGAATCGTCAGGGAATATGGGAATATCTCCCATAACTACGGAATAGCCCAAGGATCGCGCTAATCTTAGAATCCCTCCCCTGAAATTACAGCTTCAAAAAGGGAATACAACTCTGCAACCTAAGTCTATAAATGGACAATTCCTCCTGATTATCAAGGTACGGTACAAAAACTGATTTAAAGAGAGATATTTAATTTTCAAGATCCAACTAACTTAGGCATCGAAGGGCTAACAGCTGGACCCCAGCCACCCCCCTTAGTTTTCCTTTGTGCTTTACAGGGTCTAGGAAACCTTCAGTCCAGATCCAGACCGCACACCTTTAGGAGATCAGTTGCAGCCATCAGTCCAAGTTAGACGTCACCTCATCTTATCTGCTGACTAGTTGGAGGTCACCTCATCTCATCCGCTGACCAGTTGGAGGTCACCTCATCTCGTCTGTTGACCAGTTTTCAACATCAACAGATTGGCACCGTCTGTGAGAAGCCCTACTACAAGATGACCTTCCCTAGGATGACCTATCTGAGGTCATTTACATAGCACATGTAAGAGGCCGATGAGGCCGAACTGAGCTATCAGAGCCCAAAAGCCGAGCTGAGCTATCAGAGCACGGAGGCTGACGAGGTCGAGCTAAGCTATCAGAGCCCAGAGGCCGACGAGGCCGAGCTGAGCTATCAGAGCCCAGAAGCCGAGCTGAGCTATCAGAGCACAGAGGCCGACGAGGCCGAGCTGAGCTATCAGAGCCTAAAGGCCAACGAGGTCGAGCTGAGCTATCAGAGCCCACAAGCTGAGCTGAGCTATCAGAGCACAGAGGCTGACGAGGCCGAGCTGAGCTATCAGAGTACAGACGCTGACAAGGCCGAGCTAAGCTATCAGAGGCCGACGAGGCCGAGCTGAGTTAGAATGGCCCTAGATTAATAGTCGAAACACCGACCTGAGCAGTCAGAAGAGCCCTAGACCAAGTGTCGAAAGACCGACCTGGGTAGTCGGAATGACCCTAAACTAAGAGTCGAAAGACCGACTTGGACAGTCGGAAGAGCCCAAGACCAAGTGTCAAAAGATCGACCTGGACAATCAGAAGAGTCTTAGACTAAGAGTCGAAATACCGACCTGGGCAGTCGGAAGAGCCCTAGACCAAGTGTCGAAAGACCGACCTGGGCAGTCGGAAGAATCCTAGACCAAGAGTCGAAAGACCGACCTACGCAATCGAAGAAGAGCCCTAGACCAAGTGTCAAAAGACCGACATGGGCAGTCGAAATGGCCCTAGACTAAGAGTTGAAAGACCGACCTGGGCAATCGAGGAATAAACCTAGACCAAGAATCGGACCAAAACACGAAGTGTCTAGAGGACACCTCTATATGTCGGACCGTATAATTGGTAGAGCCTACAGGCCACCCTACCATGCGTACCTCATGCAGTTGGCCAAATTTTAATGTCAGCTCATCCATTTCTCTTTACTCCCAAGTCGAGCAAGTCAGGCTCGAGAGAAGGGGGGCTTCTGTTGTGGGTAATCCAAGCTAACCTCAGGTGATGAGCTGACCTGACGACCTGAGACCTCCAAGACGACTTGACGACCTTAGACCTCCAAGATAACTTGACAACCTGAGACCTGACGACCTGGGAACTCCAGGACGACCTGATGACCTGAGACAGCCTGCCAAGATCTTAGGCTTCAGCCAGGAAAATAGGTGAAAGATATGGAGAATCATCAGGAAATACGGAACAGTCCAAGGATCACGCTAATCTGAGAATCCCTCCCTTGAAATTACAACTTCAAAAAGGAAATACAACTCTGCAACCTAAGTCTATAAATGGACAATTCCTCCTGATTATCAAGGTACAATACAAAAACTGATCTAAAGAGAGATATTTAATCTTTCAAGATCCAACTAACTTAGGCATCGAAGTGCTAACGGCTGGACCCCAGCCACCCCCCTTAGCTTTCCTTTGTGCTCTACAGGGTCTAGGAAACCTTCAGTCCAGATCCAAACGGCACACCTTTAGGAGATCAGTTGCATCCATCCGTCCAAGTTAGAGGTCACCTCATCTCATCTGCTGACCAGTTGGAGGTCACCTCATCTCATCTGTTGACCAGTTTTCAACATCAATAGCCCACTCATTAAATGGTCAGGAGTACAGATGACTACCAATGGGAGCTCAGTGCATGCGAGGTTCTCTCGTGATTTACTGCTATATCAGCACGTATCTTACGAATGCATCAGATCTGCCCAACATATGAATACATGATGAGAAAGATACACAATCCATACACAATGGATTGTGTATAAAGATGAATATTATTTTGAAGTTCATATTCAAATCCAAAATTCAAAGGTTAGATCAATGAAGCATTATTATAAGCATATAGTTTCTATATGGTTATTGAGAAGATGAATGGTTCAGATCAATCCAATAATGCAATCTAGACGTGAAAACCAACTACCATACAATATTGTGGCATGGGACATTGTACCCTGTAAAACCCAATTTTCACTGTTTTCTCTCTTTTTCTGTTTTCCTTTGTAGTTTTAATAACTTAGCTAGGGTGTGTTTGGTTGCACCAAATATTACGATATTTCCTGGAATTTCATGGTTAATCAATCTAGTTAGGGACAAATTTCATAATATTTGAGAAAAGTTGAAGCAACCAAACACACATCAGTAAAGAGTTCTAAGATCTCAAATTTCAGTATATTTTTTTCCCGGCATCCTCCCTCGAGACCGTGTCCCACTACCTTATAAAAAGAGATATGGGGCGGCACAAAAATCTCCAAATGACGATTCAACATGGATTTCTACCTAATCGGATAAAATCAACATTTTTAAGTCTACTTTTTTTTAAGTAATGTCATCTTTGCACCGCATGCTTTACTCCACTTTTAAACGGTCACATAATCAGCAATTAAAAGCATCGGTTTTGATAGAACGTGGGGCCCGCATCACAGCTACCACGTCGGGCCTAACACGCTTGTGATTAATCTGTTGTAGACATAAGCCCTGTAGCCATTTGCAACACATGCAAGGTCATACCATGTCAGAAACTATCTAGGCTCATGTCATGATAGCTTTGGATAGAAACACGCGTTACATTCATGGGTTGCATGAATGAAAACCCATTAATGAATGGAAGTGGTTTCTAGAGCTACAGTTACGTAATCTTGCAGGTGATGTCCAGGAGGCTATGGGTCATATTCTCTGTTACATACTTTGGCCAAAAATCTGATAGCACACCCATCAAGGGAGCCACGCATATTTGTTGAATTTGGACCTTTGGATTGTGTTTTACCCGCTCATTTTTCTAATATAGGTTTGGTTTGTGTAACGCCCTGGATTTTCACTAACTTGGAAATTGGAAGTCCTTGGGCGCTACATTCGGTTTGTCGGTTATAGTGCGTATCCGCACGTGTGTTCACATGTATTGGGGACTAAAATGAATGTATTTATCAAAAAAATGATGGAATTAGTTTAGGAGTTGGAAGATCACATGGTTCAGAATAGTTTTTCGACGATTGGGTTGACTCGGGTATGTCGCTATCTGTAGAGACTAAGTAAAGAACCCTGAATTATCAATCTATTCGTAGATCGACCTAACCATCATGAATATTTTACCGGACCTTTGTGTTTTAACCGATTTTCGGTATTTCAGATATTTTTTGAACGGTTTAGATTTGGCAAAAACCCTCTCTTTTAAAAAGCGTTATGTTTTGAAAATGTCAAAAAGTTGCGATTTGTACTTGGAGTGAAAAATCAAAATCTTTATTATTGGAATTTCGATTTTTTAGTATTTTTTATTGAATTCAAATGGGGGGTACTTCCTTATTTACATAAAATAACTTAAAGTAAATGGAAACATAAATTAAGGCTGACAAGTAAATGAAAACATAAATTAAACATGACATTTACTTAAATGTTATTTTGTAAATAAGACTGACAAGTAGCCTGGACTGTGTGGGAACTCAAGGTGCAGGGGAGAAACCCTGAATTTTCAAAGAAAATGGACCACGGGGAATCGGCCGACCGGATAGGCAACCGGCCGACCGGTTGCTGCTGCCCCTTTGGAAGGAAAAAAATGGATGGACAGGGTGATCCGGCCGACCGGATCTGGGACAGGCCGGCCGGTCGAGGCTGGACGGTTTTAAAAGAGGAGGTGTCAAACCCCATTCTCTCTCTCTCTTTCTCATTTCTTTCTCTCTTTCTCTCATTTCTCTCCTTCATCTTCTTCCCCCTTTAGCTCGTAAGCTCTCTTAGCTTCCTTCTTCTCTTCTCAAACCTCCTTCCTTCCTCAAATCCTCCGCCATACCTATGAAAATCTTGGATTTCCAAGCTCTCTCCGACCATACGTCCGTTCTCGCGCTTTCCCTGGCCATAAACCGACGAATTTGGGTCGGATTCACCTCCCCATGCTAGGTATGGTGTTCCTCTGCTTCTTCTTTTCCTCTTCCTTCCATTTTCTTCATTTTTGGACCATTAGGGTTAGAAACCCCCATTTGATTCATCCAAACCCTAACCTAGGGTTTGCTCATGTTAGGGTTCGGGGCCTCGGCTGTCATATTGGTGCGGCCCGTGCATTGTGGAAGCCATGATAGGGCAAGGCCCCATGTGGATGCCGTCGTGCTCCAACTCCGGCCCGATTCACCGAATTGATTTGGGATTTTCCCAAATCCGAGGTATGTAAACCGAAAACCCTAATTAGGACTTTAATAAGAGTAAACCTTAATTGATTAACACTAGATTTGTGATTCATTGAAGGTCATTGAAGGTCATTGAGGTATTCCCCAATTTTCGACGTTCAGACCGTATTTGGATCGCTCAGGCCTCATCCGAATCGAGCAATTTCGATTCCAAGGTGAAGATCTAACCCCAAGCTTTTCTCAAGAATTGTTAATGGATGATTACTTAATTATGTTGAATTTTATTTATTTTATAAATGTTAAAAATATTTTAAATTATAATTTATTGTAAATTAGTAATGCGCATATCATATTTTTGATGAAATGCCTCTATTGTTGTTTTAGATGATAACATGCTTGATGAAATGCCTCGGTTGTAGTTGGGTGAAAACATGCTCGATGAATTGCTTGAGTGATATGAGAAACATGATATTATATTTCATTTGTGCTTTTGTTGGTTTGTGATGCCCTGTGTCATCCGGGCTATGTCATCCGAATCCTTTGGACCGGTCGGGCTAGTCGGTCGGGCCAGGTGCTTTAATAAATTGGGTGATAATGTTTTTTATATTTGTGTTATTGATGTGCTCTGTTGTAGTAAATTTATGGCTGTCTGGATTAAGCTCTGACAACCGTTTGACTAACGTACTACCTATCATTCAATTGGCAGTTACGAGCCTATTCAATCAACTAGACGGAACACGATCGACAGATAGGGACCACTATCGGTTTGTCGCGATCCACTTAGGTCGACTGAATAGGTTCCATTCAGAGTTAATCATTATTATGGTTGATTGATTGAATCACACTCTATTGAATTTAGAATACCGACATTACCAAAGCATAGTCCACTTAAAACCGTATTGTAATACGATCTCCAAGTCTCATGAGCCAGGCATGGTAATATGGGACGCCATGTCTGAGCTATCGGCCTACGCTAAGGTGATGAGCCTCCCCGTAGTGACCAGTGAGCATTGACAGAGGTGGCAGATCGTTGTTCGAATAGCCCTTATGATAAATGTGACCCTGTCCGATGTTAGCGTGCATGTGCACTGTTCGAACAACTCAGGCATGTATTGGTTTAGTTTTGATTGATTAGCCTACACCTTTGAATTGATTAATTGTATTTGATATATTGGTGACGAGTCCTTTTGCTTTGATTTGGGCGTGGCTGACAAGTCACGACTAGACCATGCCTTCATGGAAGGATACTCAACTTTGGATCGAGGGGTTACTAGCGATGATTAGCGACGCATCGCAGGGAGCCAGATGGTCTCAGTTAGACTTTGTGATACAATGACGGTATTCTAGCTTCATCAATTTGTTGTACAAATTGGACTAATAAATACTTGGCTATCCATGCATATCATGGCATGCACTTGTGGAGGACGGCATGCACTTGTGGAGGACGTGTGGTTGCCTGGTTGCTTGCTGTGGCGCCAGTGCTACCTTTTATGTCCTCATGTGATCCCCGGGACATGCATCTAGGTGCGCATCATAACATACATGCATTTAATCAACTCGTTTATGAAATGTATTGTTTTGTATCTTCATTGTTTACGTCTGCTTGTGTGCATAACATGTGTAATTTGATTAGTATTTTTGAGTTAGAGATAACCATCTTATGAGTAGTATATATATACATTTATTGTGAACATGTTCATATTTAAAATATCCCAAGTAAAATCTTGGGGATATTTCTTCACTATGTTGGCATTTGACGCCTTCCATTTGACATATGCAGATAATTCCAGTATAGAACCAGATGGTGGTGCATTCAGAGCGCTCTGGTAGCTTATAACATCGTCCATTTGGTAGTGTACTTTTCTTCCTTTTACATTTGTTGCGGTTCGTATAATTCTTATATAGGCTAACACTGCGATTGAACTGTACCATTTTAGGTGTTAGCCTTTAGTTCTGAATTTAGTTATCTCCGCCTTGCTTTGATCCGCTAGTTGAAATGCGCTACTCTGATTATCTGAGTATGGAATGAATGTAAAACTGATTGAGGACACACGTAAGTGCTTTTCTCACATGTGGCATTCCTAAATAAGTATTTTATTAAGTAACACTCGTCAAATCGGGTGTACCCAAATACTCAATTTTTCGGGGCGTTACAGTTGGTATCAGAGCGGAGTATTGAGATAACCAGGACCTTGGAAATGAGGATTATACAAGTCACAATAATGAGAAGTTGAGATGTTTAGTATTTATGTCTAGGACTTGTGCTTAATACTCCTACATATAGGTAAATCCAACAATGTATGAAGCCAAATAGCGAAGAGACATAAATTCAGGGCTCATTTGGAAAGTTATAGGATGATTGTTTGGATTTAGATAACCCTTTATGTTTGTTGGAAACATAGGTATCCATCACATTGAACGATAGTCCTAGGAGTGGTCACTCACACTTAGGCCTCTAGTGGATTGAATTCTAGGTCCTACTAGCATGTTCCTTAGGACTATTTTCCTTAGAACTTATTATAATTGAGAACACAGAGTGGTGGAACTACAAATGAGCGAAGTATTCGCAGTTTGATCCAAGTTCTAAATCCTAGTAGTTATCAATGGACTCACTGTTTGGCAGAGCAGAAGACCGAATTTCACTAGGATTAAGAAATGATACAACGAATTTTCTGCCCTGCCAGGCAGGAAATCGATGTATCTGGCTCAGACCTACTATAACCGTCCTTCCGTGTTAGCTCGACTACTAACAATTAGAGACTTGTTACTCACCCATAGGGGTTGTTGAAGATAGTTGGTAAAGGCTTTAGGCCAAAGGAAAGTTCCTGTAGGGGTCACAGAGAAAAGATCATTATCATCATCTAGTGAAGGATTTGAAGTCGAGGATATTGTCCGCAATATACCAATCGAGAGTCTTGATTTACTTGAAGGCGCAGAAGAAAATGGTAATGGACTAGAGGGTGCATCATTCAATGTACCAGATAAGAATAAGATCACCACCCTTGCCAAGTACAGGAAGTGAAGTTGACAAGGTAGGCCATCATCTGCAAATTGAAGAACTTGGGTCACAAGGAGAAACCATCAGGGTAGTCGATCCCGTTCGTTAAATTGCTTCAAGTGTGGGAAGTTTGGGCACTCCAAAAAAGACTACAACAGCTAAGCAAATATGGTTAACCAATTTAAATAGAAATGATCACATGAACTTTCACATGCTTCAACTAGAGTGAATCAGATTAATCCTCTCAATGGGTGGTCGTATCTTTGAAATAAATGGAAAGCCAATGGTTCAACTCAATGCAAGTATGTTGCTCACGTAGTGAGTCAATGGACCAAATGTTAATGGCATGAAATGATCATGGTGCGACCCAGGGTATTAGAGCTCGTTGGCCTATTTTACCCAAATTTTCTGTGTACAGGTAGTGTATAGATCATCTAGAGAGGTTAAGCTAGAATTGATTAAAGTGCGTAAGTCGGAATCATAGCAGAGTCCTTCCTTCTAGCAGAATTCGATCTCTCCCTATAAATTCACACCCATCCTTGAAATCAACCTCGACACCCATCATTGTCAGCTCCTTTCTATAACCATATATACTAATGTCATAGGACGCATCGTCGATGTTAGGAATGAAATATTCTACAACTCGTTCCGATGTACGGATCGAAACGTAGATTCCTAAGCCTTGAAGGTAGAAATATTTTAAGGGGTGTAGGACATTATAAGTTTAGTTCAGTCAGCTTAGTATTGACGTCTACTCGATCAAAGTACAGGATCAGAAAGAATTGACTTAACTATATGAATAACTTAGATTATTAAGTATGAGTAGAGTAGTATGATACCATTCATGTTCCATTGACAAATTGAAAACAACACCCTTTGAATTAAATTTCTTTTTCCAAGCGATTCTGAACTAAATATGCTGCATTCTTCTTGCAATGCATCTTTCATAAAGGCAGTCATTCAAACACAGAATAACTTTAGGATATAAGTCACTATCAGTAGCTTAATTTGCAATTTTCAAGTAGCTTTCCACTTGCAGGTCTACATTCATTGTAATCCAATCTCAAATGAGATGAAACGAGAGTATCATGACATAAAACATCTTCTTTAGATCTTTAGTAATAATTTTGAAAATGCCAAAGCCATTCAAGCCAATTGAAAAAAACCCAAAAAGGTGGCGTGTTAGAAGTCGGGTCGTTAAATACAAACCTATTAAAAGCCTTGGACAATTTTGGGGGCGAAATTGTTTTTAAGGGGGGTAGATTGTAACGCCCCGGATTTTCGCTAACTTGAAAATTGGAAGTCCTTGGGAGCTACCTTCGGTTTGTCGGTTATAGTGCGTACCCGCACGTGTGTTCACATGTATTGCGGACTAAAATGAATGTATTTACCAAAAAAAATGATGGAATTAGTTTAGGAGTTGGAAGATCACATGGTTCAGAAGAGTTTTCCGACGATTGGGTTGACTCGGATATGTCGCTGTCTGTAGAGACTAAGTAAAAAACCCTGAATTATCAATCTATTCGTAGATCGATCTAACCATTATGAATATTTTACCGGACCTTTGTGTTTTAGCCTATTTTCGGTATTTCAGATTTTTTTTGAACGGTTTAGATTTGGCAAAAACCCTCTCTTTTAAAAGGTGCTATGTTTTGAAAATGTCAAAAAGTTACGATTTGTACTTGGAGTGGAAAATCAAAATCTCTATTATTGGGATTTCAATTTTTTAGTATTTTTTATTGAATCTAAATGGGGGGTACTTCCTTATTTACATAAATAACTTAAAGTAAATGGACATTTACTTAAATGTTATTTTGTAAATAAGGCTGACAAGTAGCCTGGACTGTGTGGGAACTCAAGGTGCAGGGGAAAAACCCTGAATTTTTTTAAAAAATGGACCAGGGGGAACCGGACGACCGGATAGGCAACCGGCCGACTGGTTGCTGCTGCCCCTTTGGAAGGAAAAAATTAGATGGACAGGGTGATCCGACTGACTGGATCTGGGATTGGCCGGCCGGTCGTGGCTAGACGGTTTTAAAAGGGGGGTTTCAAACCCCATTCTCTCTCTCTCTCTCTCTTTCTCATTTCTTTCTCTCTTTCTCTCATTTCTCTCCTTCATATAATCTTCTGCTGGGGAGGCCGTGGCTCCATCAGAATCGCGTCGTTCCCTCGACCTATCATCAATGCTTCAAATACAACAGAGAGGGAGTTCAGTACAGAGTGGCGGCAGACCCAAAACCGTATATAATTGCGGAATCATTCTTGGCTGATGCCCGATACTGCGACTTGGTCGACGAAAGAGAGGTCACAAAGAAGCCCGACGTAACGCAGAAAGGGCAAAGGGCAAAACCTAAAGTCAGCAAGTTCGAACAGAGAGGCAAACCTCAGTTCATTACTCAGAAAGAAGCCGCAAGTCAGCCGGCTGGAGAACCTCAAAGGACTACTAAGAAATTTTACATAATCCCGAAGCACCTGCGACAGCCCGGGTAGTCCGTCCTAGAGATGATATCGAATCAGCACATGAGCGTGCTCAAATCCAGCTTCAATATGCCAGTACCAAAGATAGGAAGAGTTAGACCTTTCCCAAGAGCTCCTAGCCAATTCGTGGTACCGCCAAGCGCCAAAACGAAGAAAGAAATCAAATTCTATTCAGTATCAAGTGAATCTGCGCAGTTTAGGGATGAGACAGAGAAATCACCTCGCTTACCACGACCGATAGAAGAGGGAAGGTACAGTGAGGTTAGCCGTAACATCATGAAGAATATGGGCTTCTGTTACTCAGAATCGACCTCGAATGGTAGAATGTTAGCGCCGTTCGAAGAAAACACTGAAGCCTACCAAGGAAGAAAAGGGTTAGGGGCAAAGATGAAAATTAGACATGTCAATATAGTGGCAATCAATCCCGCAGAAGGGGTACAGCCACAAGAGGTAGTCGACGTCATTCAACCCAGTGCCGCACCCGCACAGATAGAAGACGGGGGACAACCCACGATAGATAAGCTTGAAGAAATAAACCTGGGAACCCCAGAAGATCTCAGAAATACATACCTGAGTAAAAATGTCCCAAAAGAAGAGAAAGAGAAATACATCCAACTGTTGAAAGAGAACCGGGACGTGTTCGCTTGGACATACTCAGAAATACCAAGGCTTAGTCCAACAATTGCAATGCACAAGTTGGGCATCCTGAAAGGGAAGAAGGCAGTCAAACAGCCTCAACGACGATTCCACCCAGACATAGTGCCCAAAATCGAAGAAGAAGTCGAAAAGTTAATCCAAGCCGGGTTCATCCGAGAGGTCAAATACCCACAATGGATTTCAAACATTGTGCCGGTTAAGAAAAAGAGCAGTCAAATCCGAATCTGCGTAGACTTTCGGAACCTCAATGAAGCATGCCCTAAGGATGATTTCCCATTACCTATCCCAGAACTACTGATCGACAGCACGACAGGGTACGCAGTGATGTCCTTTATGGACGGTTACTCGGGGTATAACCAGATCCGTATGGCCCCAGAGGATGAGGAATCGACAGCATTCCGTACAACGTTGGGCATATACTGTTACCGCGTGATGTCGTTTGGGTTGAAAAACGCAGGAGCAACGTATCAGCGTGCGATGCAAGTGATCTTCCAGGACATGATGCATAAACATGTCGAATGCTATGTAGACGATCTGGTTGTGAGATCGGCCGAGCATGAACAGCATAGAGAGCATCTACGACAAGTGTTTCAAAGGCTGAGAAAGAAAAGCCTCCGCATGAATCCACTGAAGTGCGCATTCGGGGTTTCCTCTGGCAAGTTCTTAGGATTTGTTATCAGACACCGAGGCATAGAGATTGATCCAACGAAGATTAAGGCGATCAGGGAAATGCCACCTCCGAAGAGTCTCAAAGAGCTGAAAAGCTTCCAAGGCCGGGTCGCGTACCTGAGAAGGTTCATCTCGAACTTATCTGGTCGTTGTCAACCGTTCTCGCGCCTCAACAAGAAAGGAGTACAGTTTGAGTGGGATGACGCTTGCCAAAAAGCGTTCGACTCTCTGAAGGACTTACTCGAAAAATCTCCAGTCCTTGCGGCGCCGATCAAAGGGAAGCCACTAATCCTCTACATTGCTGTCGGCGAAAATTCACTTGGAGCTCTCTTAGCACAAAAGAACGAAGAAGGGAAGGAAAGCGCACTCTATTACCTCAGCCGCACGCTGGTGGGAGCCGAGTTTAACTACTCAGCGATCGAGAAGATCTGTCTGGCACTGATCTTTGCTGTCAAAAAACTCAGACATTACTGCCTTTCTCACCAGATAACGTTGATATCCAAAGCGGATCCCCTCAAGTTTCTCATGAACAGACCCATGTTGTCTGGGTGGCTGGCCAAGTGGGCCCTGCTCTTGTCAGAATTTGACTTGACATACATACCGGCTCGGGCCGTCAAAGGGCAAGCAATTGCGGACTTCCTTGCCGCGCATCCAGTGCCAAGCAGTGAAGAAATAGAATATGACCTCCCAGACGATCAGGTTATGACGATTAACGAAGCACATCACTGGGCGATGTATTTCGACGGCGCAGCCAGAGCGGTAGGGTCAGGGGCAGGAGTTATATTCATCAGTCCGCAAGGGGACTTGCTACCCCATTCATTCACGTTAGTCCCGGCATGCACCAACAACGAAGCAGAGTACCAGGCTCTTATCATCGGGTTACAGTTGGCTCTGGAAATGCAGATCAAGGAAATACGTATCTATGGTGACTCTAGGCTTGTCATCGGTCAACTAACGACAGAATTCGAAGTCCGCAAACCCGAGTTATCGCCCTATTGCCACCAAGCGCAGTCCATGTTCGAGCAGTTTCGGAACAGCAGTATCTCGCATATACCGAGGCAGGAGAATGTACAAGAAGATGCACTCGCCAGTTTAGCCGCTGCTCTAGCTAACCCCAGAGGCAGCCCACTTCAGGTAACAATTGAAGAAAGAAGAATCCTGCCAACGACTGCATTGCGCAGTGGAGAATTGAGTGCCAATCCCATTTGCTGCTTTGAGATCACAGAGGAAGATGATTGGAGAAAATCATTCATTGATTACCTGAAGTACGGATTTCTGCCGGAAGATCCCAAAATGCGCACACAAATCAGAAGACGCGCCAACTCATTATTCCAGAATGACGTACCTTACAAACGGTCCTACAAGGGAGTACTGTTGCGGTGCCTAAACCAAGATGAGGCACGTAACACATTGAAAGAAGCTCACGGAGGAGAATACGATGCCCACCAGGGAGGGAAGAATTTACATCACCGCGTGCGACACATGGGTTACTACTGGCCTGCTATGGCAAAAGACGCGATAGAGTATGTAAAGAAATGCCACCAGTGCCAAGTTCATGCCGATATCATCCATTCACCACCGGAAGAATTGCATCAGTCGATAATGTCCTGGCCTTTGCAGCCTGGGGCATGGACGTGATCGGGCCGATTAGTCCACCATCCTCCCAGGGGCATCAGTACATCCTTGCAGCGACCGACTATTTCTCCAAATGGGCTGAGGCAGTCGCCCTGAGAAATGTAAAAGCCAGACATGTCGAAGGTTTTATCCGTCACACCATATTATACCGACATGGTATCCCCGAGAGAATCACCACGGACAACGGGACACCCTTCAAGAATGCTACTATTGATAAGCTATGCGCAAAATTCAAAATCAAGCATTGCTATTCATCGCCCTATTATCCTCCTGCGAATGGACTGGCCGAAGCATTCAACAAGACTATCGTGAAGATTTTGAAAAAGACAGTGGCAGAAAACAAGAAGGATTGGGATAGACGGTTGCCCGAAGCACTGTGGGCATACCGAACTACACACCGCATGGTCACCCGGGCTACGCCCTACTCACTGGTATACGGTACGGAAGCTGTGATCCCGATGGAAATACAAGTTGAGTCGCTACGGGTCGCTCTCCGACACTCCTTGACAACCGAGCATAATGCCAGGAGCTGGATGGTCGAACTCGATAATTTAGATGAAAAGAGGCTCGCTGCCCAGCAAAGGCTCGAGATATATCAAAATAAATTTTCGCCACATACGATAAGCGTGTCAGGGGCAGATCATTCAAAAAGGGCGATCTCATGCTAATGATGAAGCGTCCGGCATGACCCAAGGGCTGAAAAGTAAGTTCGACCCAAAATGGGATCCCGTCTGCATTATCGATGAAGTATATTCCAACGGAGCCTATCGAGTGATAGATTGCAAAGGGCAGGGCATCAGTTCGCTGGTGAATGGTCGGTTCCTAAAAAGATATTATACTTAACGAAGACTTGTCGTCGCAAGTTGTAAACACCCCAGTAGAGGGAAAAGTGTAATAAAGTAGATACCAAAAGAAAGGATACCATGCAATCCACTAAACCAAAATGCTAATCGCCTATTTTGTGCTTACACAGGTATCGGAGAAGCCAATAAGACTTCGGATACGTCAGGCATGCCACCCCAGTCTTTCCAAGGACCTCCAGAATTGGGATAAGCCCTGAATCGAGACCCGGTTAAGTCTTTGTTCCCATAAGCGTGAGTTTGAGTCCTAACAGGGTGACGCTCCTTTCCGAAAAGCCCAATCTAGTTGCACTCAAATTTAAATAAAACAAAGGTAGGCTAAAGGCACAATATACACTCAAGACTGCAATAGTATACATATCATTACAACATTCACTACAACGTGTTCTAACGTGTTTTAAATCACAAGTGAAGATTGTTACAAGTTCAACTGTCTAGAGTCTTCAGGCATTGTTCTAACAAGTTGACCGCAGATTCCCCAATCGCCTTCTGTCTCGCCTCGGCCGCGGCTAAGACTTGAGTAGGGTCAGGGGTGTCTTGGAGAGACCGCTTCAGCTCCGTAACTTGTGCCCTCACGGCGTTACACTTCGCCTCGTGCTGGTAGATAGAAGAAGACAGGCATGCCTTCTGACCGCCGAACTTCGAAAGTTTCAGATGAATGACAGAATGTTCAGCTCGTAATCGGGCTAATTCATTTTCGATCTCCGCGAGACGTCCGATAGCCTCTTGGCATTCAGCATCGACAGCCTGCCAATCCCTCCGTACTGCGGCCACGTCCGCCTCGTGTAACTCAAGTTCCGGAAGAAGGGACCGCAAGTGACCACGTTTTTCTTCGACAGAAGGGTCAACCTTGAGGTGCTTCGCCTCGTTCACTTGAGCTATTCCATCTTTGAACTGGGACACGTGGCTGACTATCGAAGAGATATCAATCCCGAGCCACGCGGCGGTAAGCTCCAGCGCCTGCAGTGCCTCGTCCAAGATAGACCCTTCATCTCCGTTCCTAAGCGAATCGACGATGTCGGACAATAAGCTCTTGAGAAGATTCGCCTTAGTCCTTGATAAGCCTCGGAGAGATGAGAGGAATGCCTCGGGCAAGACTACAGGAACCGGGACGCTGGCAAGGGCAGTGGCTGGCAAAAGAAACGGTAAACATTAGCACACTGGAGAAAGAAAAGAAGCAAGCAAAATGATAAAGGAAAGTAGTATACCGGCAGGGATTCCATCACCCGGCGCACTAGTTGAGGCGACAGGTTGACGAGTTAGGGGCATATACAGTTGCGACTTCCACTACTGGCTCGGGCAATTCAGAGGAAGGAAGAACAACGATCTCAGGGGCAGAGAACTTGGACTGGTTCAGTGATCAAGGGTACTTCGGCAATAGGCTCCGGTGCGCTAGCAGCATCTGCAGGCATGGTTCCTCGGGAAGGCATATACAGTAGCAACAACAGATCTCGCCCCAGGGTGGGGCTTCGCTGCAACCTTGGTATTGACAGGATCGGCAAGAGGGGGATCTTCAGCTCGCGGCTCACCATCGATGTCCATGGGGACGTGCTATGTCTGCTTCGGGAACAGATATCTCGTATATTGGCTCATTACCTTCTCCTTCCCCCACAGGACGATCTCCGCTGAGGCCCGCCTGCGAGCTCATCTCTCCTTCTTCCCTTGGTCCGCTCACATCATCAGTCGGAACACTGCCGGCAGCCTGGGGGGGAGTCGGCTCGCGCCTTCTCAGCTCTGTACAGCTTCAATAAATCCTTTATTTTCTTGCCTCCATCAGAAACAGGGACGCGATGAGCGGTCTTCACTCGAGGACCAGAACGTTCAGGAGACAATTCGGAATCACTATCCCCGGGAACAGAACGTCTGGACAAGCTCGTCCGACTCGCTGGACTCTGACCGCGACCTCCCTGACCACCGGACGGCGGGGTGCTTGCTGCCATAACATCTCCCTCGTCGTCACCCTCTCTGATGACCTCCTCGCCAACATCACCTCCTCCATCATTGCCATCACCAGCATCATCATCATTATCGTCCCTCGGTCGTCATCATCGGTATCCTCCTCTCCACCGGCATCCCCGCCACGTTGGCCTCATCATCATCATCACCACCGACATCGTAACGCTCTCTCTGTCCCCTGCCATGGGACCGACGAGCGGGGAATTCGGATTTCCTTGCAGTGTAACCCTCTGCCCGTAGGCGACCC
>PVNU02003595.1:0-21974 GCA_003013855.2 Liriodendron chinense | reverse complement strand
CCCACATCCATTCCCAGTGGATAGGGCCCGAACACGAGCTCTTTCCACTCTCATCACGTCCGTAGGGTAGAAGGAACACCTTGGTCATACCCAAATTGTTTAGCAATCTGTAGGGTAATAAGGCTCTCGCCAGAACTTTATACCCTCGTAAAGTGAAAGCGACGCTGTGCAAATCGAAACAAGAAACTCCCGATCAAAAAGATCAACAAGATTCTTATTAGCAATGACCTCTTGATCCTCGTGGGCACTAGAGACAAGGAAATGATAGAAGCAGATCTCCGACCAACTGCCAAGCTAGGAAGCGATCTAAAAAGGTGTCTGAACTATCATCTCTCGCCCCCTAAAGCGATATAAGGGCGCACGATCCGGACAAAAGTACAAGTGAGGTTTGATCTCATACATCCAAGGGAAATACATGCCCAACCATCCACAGAAGAAATGCCATGCGCAATATGCGGCATCCAGTCCGAATCTCGCCCCCATCCGATTACTAGCGACATATATAGCCAAACGTGTGGTAAAGACTGCGCAGCACTGGTGGAGCTAGAGAAATCTGTCGACCCTATGTAATAACCCCAGCCATGACAAAGAAAGAAACCCTAACTCCGCCAGCACTCTTCAAACTGGGGAGAGCAATAGTCGGGAACCAGTAAGCTAAGAAACTAGTTAGCTCACAGGTGGGAGTAAGTTCGTTCGGATTAGGGAATTTCTTTTGAAAGAGCTCTTGCAAAGATGACTGGTCAGCGAACTTGACTTTATAATGGCTATAGTCTATCCTGTAAGAAGAAAAGAAGCACCTCATGAGAAACCTAACCACTGCAAAATTATATGCAATGAAACAAAAGAAGTAGCATGCAAAGCTTTACCCCATCCTCTAGCTGAAGAAGACCAGCCAGTCCTTATAGTGTATCTTCGTTATATTTTTGAATTGTGGTAGAGCAGTAAACAGCTCCAGGCACGCTTCCATGTGATAGGCCTGCCAAGGTTCCCCACACCAGAAAGAAGACAATTCTTCATATGAAGGGACGTACTCATGATAGTACTCGCCAACGACAGGAAGGTCGGCTATCATGCGCAAGTCCCACAATGTTATACTCATCTCACCATAGGGGAGGTGGAAAGAATTAATAACAGGAGACCAGTTACTCAGGAAGCCTCGTATGATCTCCGGATCACAATAGAAGTGGTTCGAAGTTGCTTGATGTCATGATAAAGGTCACATCTCTCAAAACTGCCTCATGACGAAACAAGATCTCCTTCGCCCATGATTCATAGCCAAACCGTTTGCTCAGGAAGCCCCGTGTATGGAAACTGCTCGTCGCCCACATTTGAGCATGATTCATATCTCCAAACCACTGTTGAACCATTTCAAAATAGTGGGTTGGATAAGGATTATGAGGGTCACGGTAAGAAACAAGAAGATTCATTTCCTTCAAGATGCCTACTTTCTGTTCTTTTCCATTCCTCATCAAGGAAGCATTCATTAACTGCTCAGGCGCTGATGTCCACATGTTGACTCCAAAGAACTTGCGCGGGCCTTGAACATCAGAGGGCTCAATGCTTAGGAAAGGCTTATGTCGTGCTCGATAATCTCATCCCTGTGAGGATTCTTGATGAAGACACCACGGACCGACCGCAATCTTAAGCTATCCCAGCCATTCTTCATCCGGTCATACTTCGAATCAACCAAATTGCTTGATCTCTTCGACTTTTCTGGGTCTATTCTCTTCTCTCCTCACCCAGTTTCTCCTTCTCCCTTTCCTCTCACCTGATTGTCCTCCTCATTTTGAGGTTGAGGGTTAGAAGGACGTGCCTCATACCACTTTTGGCACCGGCAAGTTGACTTGTACCAGGTTTCCCACTCTGATTCTGTACCCCGCTGTGGGGGTGGAGGTGTTATTCCTTCCACATAAATGCGCACTAACACTTCCTGAGAGAGATCCTTCACTCATTCCGAGAAGTCCTTTATCTCTAGTTCCACCGACGGGAAGAAATTGGAATTACGTTTTGCTGCACGAAGGTCAGCAGCTCCAGCGGCTTCTCTTTTCTTGCCTCGCTGTGCGGGTTACGAATTGGATGTCAAGATACCAGTAACTCAGGAAGCCCCGTATGATCTCCGGATCACAATAGAAGTGGTTCGAAGTTGCTTTGATGGCATGATAAAGGTCAACGTCTCTCAAAACTACCTCATGACAAAATAAGATCTCCTTCGCCTATGATTCATAGCCAAACCATTTGCTCAGGAAGCCCCGTGTACAGAAACTGCTCATCGCCCACATTTGAGCATGACTCATATCTCCAAACCACTGTCGAACCGTTTCGAAATAGTGGGTCGGATAAGGATCATGAGGGTCACTGGTAGGAAACAAGAAGATCATTTCCTTCAAGCTGGCTACTTTCTGTTCTTTTCCATTCCTCATCAAGGAAGCATTCACTAACTGCTCAGGCACTGACGTCACATGCTGACTCCGAAGAACTTGCATGGGCCCTGAACATCAGAGGGCTCAATGCTTGGGAAAGGGTTATGTTGTGCTTGATAATCTCATCCCTGTGAGGATTCTTAATGAAGACGCCACACCCGACCGCAATCTTGCAGCAATCCCAGCCATTCTTCATCCGGTCATACTTCGAGTCAACCAGTTGCTTGATCTCTTTGATTTTTCTGGGTCTATTCTCTTCTCTCGCCACCCAGTTTCTCCTTCTCCCTTTCCTCTCACCCTGATTGTCCTCCTCGTTTTGAGGTTGAGGGTTAGAAGGACCTGCCTCCATACCACTTTTAGCACCGGCAAGCTGACTGTACCAGGTTTCCCACTCTGATTCTGTACCCCGCTGCGGGGGTGGAGGCATTATTCCTTCCACATAAATGCGCACTAACATTTCCTGAGAGAGATCCTTCACTCATTCCAAGAAGTCCTTTATCTCTGGTTCCACTGACGGGAAGAAACAGGAATTACGTTTTGCTGCACGAAGGTCAGCAGCTCCAGTGACTGCTCTTTTCTTGCCTTGCTGTGCGGGCTACGAATTGGATGTCTGCTGTTTCGAGGCATCGCCAGACACTCTCATTATCATTACCATAGCTCATGACTGCAAAGCATACAATACAGAGACATCAGAAGAATACAAGACAAGTACAACTCACAGCATAACAGAAAATATAGTAAAGCAAATAAGATCACATCATTCAATCACAATAGTATATATACGCAATACAAGCATAGGAACACAATTGCGATTTAGAACTACCCAAGGAAAATAAGAATTCGAGGAGCATGCCAGGTATGCATCCAATAGTTAACCGAACAAGTTCATATGGTTCAACAAAAATCAATCGGGTATACTCTACACCCGTTCAAAGCAGGCAACTATAGGTCTCAAAAGACCACGTATAAAGCATTCCATAGCCTTGGATGAGGGAAGCCTCGCATGGGAGACCCGAGGCACGGTTATTGCCAAAATACCCTGATATTTCAACTCCGAGTGTTAGGAGATGTGTGTGCAGCTTGTAATGGGGAACATGATGCAGAAATCTACAAAATTGACTAAGTACTGAAGTTGCTTGCGCCTAAGGCAAGGAGCCAGGCGCATGTCGCCAGTACATGCGCCCAACCATCATGTCAGGTGCATGTACAAAGTCACATGCACCTGACCCATTTCAGCAGCAGGAAGAAGTTCATGCCAGGCACATGTAACATGCACCTGACCCCATACATGCATGCACCTAAGGCACAATGGCATGTGCCTGTCCCCAAATAAGAAGCCACATGCACCTGCCCTCTGAGAGATTTTTATGCTCACCTCTTAAAAACTCGATTCTTAACTCAGAAATGAGTCAAATGACCCACCGAGTCACCCTTTTATACTTGAGCCCAGGGACCGGTGCACTGCACTGGTTGCACAAGAATGCCCAGCGCAGCACACCTGAGGGTGGGGGGCACTTGTTGGGGCTCAAATTATCATCACTCGAAGTTGAGCAATAAGTCAAGAATTTGACACGGTGATCCGGACCAGCGAAAAAGTCTGAAAAAAGCCAGAAAGCCCGATAGAGCGCTAGTGTAACCCTAACCCGGGCAGTTGCGCAATTGCATTTGGGACTGACGCCTATAATTTCAGATGGATCTAGATGCGCACTTCGTGAACAAATGATCCGAAAGACCCAAAAACCCAACCCCCAAGTTTGAGCAACATCCGATACGTATCCTTGCATTATACACCCTGGAAACACAGTGTTTCCCCTGTTAGAGCAGCCCGAAGGGACACAAAATCATGTCATATTCATCAAATGACCATCAATTAGACTTTCGCCTGACCGCCCGTGCATTTGAGCATCATGAATGAAGTCTAAAAGTGCTCAGGCGACAGTTAGATTCATCTCTGAAAGGGTAGTTGTCCATTGAGCACAGGTGCGCAGCCTAAATTTTCTAAGTCTGGAAGTAGAATTCCCTGAAATTTTGCTAAGTTTGAAGGTTGTTTTCTACCCCCTCTCAACACATGAACCTAAAGTATTGTCACATGCGCTTAGGGCATTGTTACATGCGCTTAAGGCATATGGTACATGCACCTGACATCAAAAGAAAATCAACATGTGCTTGGGGCATGTCTTACATGCGCCCAGGGCTGTTTCCACATGCTTGCGCCTGCAGCAATCCCCACATGCACCTGGGGCATGTCTTACATGCGCTCAGGGCTATTTTCAAGATGCATGCGCCTGCAAAAATCCCACATGCTCCTACAACCTACTCACATGCACCTGATAGCTCCTCTACTTGCCTTTGATTGGTTCTGTATGCCAGGTCTCGGCTATAAATAACCCGAGACCCCATGACATCAGAGAGAGATTGCTAAGAGCAGACAACGCGAGCATCGATGACGTTAGCCCGACCCAAGGTGACATGGTGACATGCGCCTAACCCCAAACATACATGCGCCTAACCCTTCTCCAGGGACCGAAATCCCTTCTCGGGAGGTCGGAATCCCTTGCCGAAAAGGGATTTATCCATCGGAATGGTGGTGTAGAGAGAGAGAGAGAGAGAGAGAGAGAAACTTTAAAAATGCTAAGTGTTGAATACACATGAGCCTAGGGCATGTCACATGCGCCTGAGGCAACCTTGCATGCGACTGTCCTTTATGGCAGGTCGAAACCTGCTAAGTACTAATGTTACATGCTCTTAAGACCAACCATACATGCGCTTGAGGTCCCCTACATGCGCCTGACCAAGTTTCGGGACTCCGAGACTTAACTCCGGAGTTCACCCCCTCTCCCTCTATACACATGCGCCTGAAATGTCCCTGGGTCCTCCAAGCTTCGATGGTGTGGCCCGCTTTTGACAGGTAGTACCGCACTGTCGCCTGATGATTTCTAGACACACATTGACACCCCCGACGTATTCCTCAGGCTTGTTCAATCAACGGTCGATGTTTGATTCTGAAAACCACCAATCATCGCTAAAAGTCTGGTACCTAGTCATTTTCAGCCTTGCGAAGTGCCCTGTTGGCTCTAAGATTGACTATCGCCTACCTAAACCAGGCGCGATTAGACTGTCGCCTAAGTGGATTTGACATCCCTCTAACCCAAAGTATCTAAATCAAGCACTGACAGAACTTTCAGCTTTGTCATTTACATTTCAACAGCATAAACCTACGTATCAGGACTCCAACACTTCATCATTTTTAGCCTTGGGAAGTGCCCTGTTGGCTCTAAGATTGACTGTTGCCTACCTAAACCAGGCACAATTAGATTGTCGCCTAAGTGGATTTGATATTCTCTAACCCAAAGTATCTAAATCAAGCACTAGGAGAACTTTAAGCCTCGCACACATTTCAACAGCATAAACATACGTATCGGGACTCCGATACTTAGTCGTTTTCAACCCTGGGAAGTGCCCTATTGGCTCTAAGATTGACCATCGCTTACTGAAACCAGGCGCGATTAGACTGTCACCTAAGTGGATTTGATATCCTCCTAAACCAAAGCATCTAAATCATGCATCGACGCAGCTTCGATCCTCACCGTTTACATTTCAATAATATAAACATGTGTATTAAGGCTCAGGTAGTTAGTCATTTTCAGCTCTTGAAAGTGCCATGTTGGCTCCAATATTGACTGTCGCCAACCTAACCCAAACGCGATTAGACTATCGCCTAAGTGGATTCGATATCCTCATAACCTAAAACATTTAAATCAAGCACTGGCAGAACTTTCAGCCTTGTCGTTTACATTTCGACAGTATAAACATTCGTATCGGGACTCTGATACTTAGTCATTTTCAGCCCTAGGAAGTGCCTTGTTGACTCTAAGATTGACTGTCGCCTACCAAAAGCAAGCACAATTAGACTGTCGCCTGAGTGGATTTAACATCCCCATGACTCAAAGCATCCAAATGAAGTACTTGCACAACACAAATTATCACCGCGCCCATTCTACAGCTTCAACAAGCATGTCATGGCCATGGTACTTAGTTGTTTTCATACCCAGAAATGTGCAATCCAAGACAATCAGCCTCGTGCCACCCAAAAAGAGCGTGATTTAGTATCAAAGCACTCGACTGTTAACTCTCTGAATACAAGATATCAATAACTGAACTACACTCTAACTTAATTTACCGCTCATCGCATCTAACATCGCATATTCAGCACTGTGGTCTTTAACTCTACTCTTGAACATCCTAAGTGCAGCATTATGCTTTGATTTCATGCATCTTTATCACATTCATTGCATCACACACACACACACACACACACACACACACACACACACTATCGAATCTTACGAATTCTCATGATCACGTATCAACTCTCAAAGTAAATGAGTAATGATAGGGATGCTTACTGAAGATGAGTCGTCGTACTCCAACATTGTTTACAAATACCTTGTATCTCTCATATTCATTGTATAAATTCTATTTTAGCTCAGATTGAGGCTTGGGACTGAAACAAAAGGGATTATGGTTACCACAAGAAACGTAATTACAAGAGTTCCCAAACATATTCAAAATCCTTTGCTATGGACTGCTATCTCAAAGCTGGCCGATGTACTACCCATCTCAGACGGGATCTACAAGTTGAGCCGATTAGGTAGTTGTGATGTGCCTTCTCAAAGTTACCCATCATAAAAATACGGGAAGAGAGTTTTGAGTCGTGTCATCTTAAAGTCACCAGTCATAAAAATACGGGAAGAGGGCTCCGAGTCGTGCCTTTCTGAAGTTACCCGTCATAAAAATTCGGGAAGAGAGCTTTGTTTCGTGCCGACCAACAGTTGTAGTTCGTGTATTCCAGTGGTTACCTGTCATAAAAATACGGGAAGAGAGATTCGAGTCGTGCCGACCAACAGTCATAGTACGTGTATTCCAGTGGTTACCCGTCATAAAAATACGAGAACAGGGCACAGTATTACACGACTCGATCAAAGAACCTGACAATCTCTCAACCCAGACATACCAAAAGAACATGGGACATAGGAATCCAACTTGTTTAAAACGATGGCTCAGTCCATAATAAAAGAAAATAAAAAAGGTCTCTACGACCATGAACTTAAATACTATAATCCATGATTGATTAATCTTTTGCATTTTAATTAAGGGTGATCAATCATTGATGCAATTAAGATCTCAAACCAGTTCACAACCTTGGAATGTAAAAGATCTCAGAATCTTTGGAATAAATTCGCTTCGCGATATCTCTTCTTGTGTGTACTTTTCTGAATGCTTGTGATTGTCTATGAATATTTCCTATACTCAGAACTCCACAACAACAATACACAAGAAATGTCCTTGTGGCATTTTTAGTTTTAACAGGAGTCAAAATCTAAATCTAGTGACTCCACTAGTAATGGAAGACAAAAATCAAAATTCTCATGGCTTCCACCATTACCTTTCTTCCCCCTAGTCTAAGAGAGGATCCTGACCATTATCCCTTCTAGGAGAAGCAGGAGTTCCCAACCCCTAGTGTAATGTTGTATTTTATGAGAGAGTATAGGAAATTAGTTACTCTTAGGAAGAACAAACTGGAAATACTTAGTGAGAGTAGCTAGAAACTAAACACTATAGTAAATATGAGGATTTTAACCTCATTTGTGAGCTTAGCGGCATATTGGAGGATTCAAGCCTCATTAGCCCACCTTAGTAGTTTAGTATATTCTTGATTGGTAACTTTTATTGCTAAATTGTCATCTTGCTTAAATTAGCATAATCTTATTGAATTTTGTGCTTACTTGTATGTTAATATTTGCCTTGGTCATTATGCCTTCATGCTTATCTTAGAATGACCAATTATGCATCATCACTTATGCTTAGATAGTTACTTTTCATGTTGATCATGTTCTATGCTTTTATGTTCATGCATCCCTATACTCTTCTTAGTTAACATTTGCTTATAGTTAAAATTGCGACACTCTAATCTCCTCTTCACTTAATCTTAATTGATGTATTATTTAAGGGGGAGAGATTAGTCTATCAATTGCTAACAAAAAGGTGGAGAAAGATCAAGTCCTACCAAAATAAGTTTGCTATGTTTTATGTTAAAGGAATTGACAAGTTATGGGGGAGAAACTGAAGAGGAGCTGCTTAGTTACTCATGTCAAGAGTCCTGTATTTATTTCAATATCATTGTAATCTCTTGTACATATATTTTATTTTAGTAGGTTAAGTTTTTATTATGTAATTGACAAAGGGGGAGATTGTTAGTGCATTTTTCTGTGGTATACTAGTGCACCTTATTTGTCAATTACATAGGTCAATGAGTCTAGTGTCAGTTGAGGTCAAAATAATATGAACACCGAAGACTCAAGTGGACCTACTACATTAAGGAGGAAGAAATAGGTAAAAGAGATGCCTTGTGAAGCCTTCAACCTTGAACCAAAACCAAAACCAAAACCTCTTAATGACTTAACTCAATAGGTATATCCTTAGTCATCTTAGATTGGCCTTATGTATTCCAAAAGATCACCCGAAGATAGGCCTTAGAGGTTGCACTAGCTGTTGCAAAACACATCTCAAATGCAGCATAAATCATGCCTATTGACCGGTCTTGGCACATGGTTGACCGGTCGGTAAAGCCTAAAATAGGATAACAACAAAAATTGGTCCCAGGCCAATATTAGACCGGTTAACTTGTCTGTCCGACCGATCGTATGACCGGTCGGCAAAGGCCGAAAAGGGAAAACAACATTTACTCAATCACAGGCCTTAATTCGATCGATCGTGGACCCCTACAGCCGGTTGACTGACCGATTGGCAACTAGCCATTGGCTGCCATTTTCTAGCCATTGGAGCTTTTTCTCTATATATTTACAACCCAATTTTTTAGGGTTTAGATAGAGAATTTAGTGCATTAGAAGCCACCCTTATTGTCTAAATCACTTGGCTCTAATCCTATGTAATTTAAATCATCTTCCTTGTGTTGAATCACAAGTTAGAGCATTCAAAGCTCACATGAAGATAATCTTATTCTCTCTTGATCTTTATATGTCTTAGGGACCTTGACCATAGGTATATCCTTAGCGTAAACCTCCTTAAAGATCCTTTTAGGTGAAATTCCTCTAGGAAACTAACTTATACTAGTTGTAGAGAATTCACGGGCATCTCAAGAGCATCACATGTGAGGTGATTGATCGGTGGAGCTGAGGCATTGACAATGTAATGACAACACGATCGGGAGAGCAAACGGAAGTTGATTGAAGCATGGGAGAGCAGAGATCAAGTAACCCAACAAGGCGTTGAACAAGGGGCTCATCCGAGAAGTAAGTGTTATATTGAGAGTCCGATACACTCCTTCCACGAGGAGGATTGAGTGTGAGAGTTTGGTATTGAAACTTGATCAAGTCTCCTAGGTTCTAGGATTAGAAGTGAAGGGTTGGGAGGATCCTTATCAAACTCCTGGGTAAGATTGAACCTGAAAACATCATGGTTGAGAGATAAACTAATAAAATCTTCTTCATACGTTGGGAGGAACCTTTTCAAACTCCCCAGTAGGGTGGAACTGATTTAAAACACCTAGGTTGGGAGGAAGCCAATTTAAACTCCTTAGTGAATGCCGGTGTACACAAGGGGTGAGTACTTAAACCGGGAGTGGAGTAGACAAATAGTCGAACCACTATACATGTTTGTGTTTGTGATTGTCTATTAATCTATTTCCTTTCATGCATTGTCTTTCAATTATGATTATATGAATAGTTGGATGGTTTGCGTGCTATGTACTTTTAGGTAGATTCACACACAAGATGTTTGTTCACTCAGCTAGTAGACATATGCTTAGCACGATGAATTTCATATTGTCTACTTAGCTCTCTAAACTAGTTTCTTAGTATCTATATCCTTTATAGTCTAAGAGTATTGCACATTGATTAAGAGCTCCACATGTTGCATGTTTATAATTTATGTGCTTAGGCTAGTTTGCTTATTTGCTTATCCATTGCTAGCCTTTGTAATTGGACCCACTTATGCTTGGTAGCTAAGTTTTTGTCTAATTAGTTTATAATTGCTAAATTAGTTTAATTAGACAAGAAGTTTTTAAAATAGATTTTTAAATGGTCTTAATCACCCCCCCTCTAGGACCTAGCAATAGTTCTGTTAGTGCACTTTTTTGTAGCATACTAGTGCACCTTATTTTTCGATTACTTAGGTCAGTGAGTCTAGTGTCGTTTGAGCTTAATGAAGACGAAGACTGAAGACTCAAGGTAGACCTGCTGCATCAAGGAAGAAGAAACAGGTAAATGAGATGCCTTGGTGAAGCCTTTAACCTTGAACTAAACCAAAACCCATACCTCTAGATGACCTTGAATCTTTAGGCATACTTGTAGTCATCTTAGATTGGCCTCAGGTGTCCCAAAAGACCCCCAAAAGAATGGTCAAAGAGGTTCCTTCTGTTGCTGTAAACAACACTCAAGACAGCATGCAAAGAAGGGCTGTCGACCGGCCGTCAGACCACAATATGGGACAACAAGTTTTTTATTGTGCCCGGGCCTATCTGACTGGTCACGACCGATTGTGACCGACTCCAACAAGACAACAAACCCACTGGACTATCTGGCCCTTGTCTGACTGGTCACTAGCCATTTTATGGCCATTATTCATCCGTTGGACTTATTCTATAAAACGGTTTGAGTCATTATTTTTAAAAAGTAGAGGGATTTTGAGGAGATTGAAGCCACCATCATTGGAGACCATTAGAGGATCAAATCTTAACCCTAACAAGGCATCTTCCTTATGATTCAACACAAAAATGAAGCATTATAAGTTTGTGAAGAAGATGTTCCTGCCCCTCTCTTGATCTCTAGAGTTTGGATTGAACTTGATAGTTATATATCTATCCAAAACTCTATGATGAGATCCTTGTAGGTGAGATACTCTAGGCAACCCATTTCCATTAGTTGTAGAAATCTCAAACTTACCTTCCTATTACCTTGGGCATCTCAAGAGCATCACATGGAAGGTGATTGATCAAGTGGAGTTGAGGCATCGGCAACGCAGCAGCAACACGATCGGGGAAGCAAAGAGGAGCTGATTGAAGCATGAGAGAGAGGAGATCAAACAACCCAAAGCGGTGCTAAAAAGGAGGGCTCATCTGACAAGTATGGCTATCATTTATAGAGAGTCCAACCACACTTTTCCCAGTGGGAATTGAGTGTAGAGTTTGGTTGTCAAACTCGAATTTAGGGTCGTTTGCCGATCCTTAGCTTGTTAGTTGAGCCTAAAATCTAGGGTCATTTGTCGATCGTTGGTTTGTTAGTTGAGCCTAAAAGTCTAGGGACGTTTGTTGTTCATTGGCACGGTTGTTGGGCCTAAACTAGTCTCTAAGGGGGAGTCACTAACACGGGTGCAAATGTGTGAGGTTAGCAGGTAACATATATCTAAAACTCCGTTCGGGTTGAGAGTTAGCCCTTGTCCAAAACTCCGTTCATGTTGAGAGGTGAACCGGTAAAACTCCTTGTAAAGGTTGACAGGTGAACCTGATTTAAAACTTCTGTATAGTGAATGCCGGTGTGCTCAAAGGAGTTGAGTACTTGAACTAGGAGTGGAGTAGACCCAAAGTCGAACCACTAGACATCGTTGTGTTTGTGATTGTATTTGAGCACATTACTTATCATGCATTGTATTTAATTATTTAATTATGAATGCTTAATTAGAATGTATACTAGGCACTTGCTAAGCACATCTACACACACAAGATGTACTTTCACTTCTTGATTAGACTTGAGCTTATATGATCCACTCTCATATAGTTTACTTAGGTTGCATAGATTAGGAGCTTAATTAGTATAATCATTTGATAATCTATGCTTGCTTTGATTAGGTAGCTTATTGCTTAAACCATATGCTAGTCTTGTGATTGGACCCACTTAGTCTTGAAAGTCGATGTGTTCTTGCTTTGTTTAATTTGATAAAACTGTTAAGTAGGCGAAAATAATTTTAAAAGGTCTTAATCACCCCCTCTAGGACATAGCCATAATTCTAATTGCTCCTTAAGCTTCTGCACGCATACGCCTTTACAAGTGTGTTAATCCAAAATGCATAATTTCATTTGGTATCAGAGCGGGTTGCTCTTCAAGGACTTAACCGTCTAGAGTAAGATCCGATACCGGAGCATTAGCATGATGTCTAATTGAGATGGGAGTACTACTAACCATCCACCATTCTTTAATGAGTCCAACTACGCCTATTGAAAGGCTAGGATGAGAATTTTCTTACAATCCTTGGATCGATCTGTGTGGGTAAGCACACAACGTAGATATTCCATGCCCACCGAACAAGTGGAGGTGATGGTAAAACCATTGTCATTTCCAAAGATGATGAAAAATGGAATGACAATGAGAGAGCTCAATATATGACAAATGCCAAAGCTCTCAATGCGATTTACTGTGCGATTTCCCTAGAAGAATTTCAGCGCATTCTCACATGTGCAACTGCAAAAGAAGCGTGGGACATACTTGAGGTTACCCACGAGGGAACTAGCATAGTAAGACGCTCGAAGCTTCAGCTCTTAACCACTAATTCGAAAATATAAAAATGGAAGAGTTTAAAACTTTCATGGAGTTTTATACATAATTGTTTGATATTTGCAACTCTATGTTTGCCTTAGGGGAAAGGGTTCTGGAAGGAAGGATATGTAGAAAAATACTTAGGTCCCTCTCGAATAGATTTAGCACCAAGGTAGTTGCCTTAGAAGAGTGTAGAGACTTAGACCACATGAAAATATAGGAACATATAGATTCTTTACAAACTCATGACCTACACTTTAAAGCCCGCTCTTGAAAAAGAGCATTACTTTAAAATCTTCCCACAAACACTCCAATAGGAAAAAGCAAGAGTGAATCCAAGGAAGAAGTTAGTGATAATGAAGAAGAAAAGTTAAATAAAAAATTTAAAAGATTCCTTAAATTTGATAGAGGGAGTAGTCATGACAAGAAGGACAAGAAGGGTGATAAATACAAAGGAAAATCATCCAAATCCAAATCTGTTCGATGTTACGGTTGCGGTCATCGTGGCCATATTGCCTCAAATTGTCCAGAAGCGCCTAAACCGAAAGGTGAAAAGGCTATGACAGCCATATGGGACGACACAGAGGAGTCCAAATCTGAATCTAGCGACTCTACTAGTGATGGGAGCAAAAACCAGTGAGAATTCTCATGGCTTTCACCACTATCTCTCTACCCCCGTAATCGAAGAGAGGATCCTGACCGCTTTCCCTTCTAGGAGAAGGAGTTCCCAACCCCTCATCTCATGCTACATTTTATGAAGTTGTTAAAGAAATTAGTTATCCTTAGAAAGATCAAACTAGAAATAATTAGTAAGGGTAGCTAGAAACGGATACTATAGGTAAATCTGAGGATTTTCAGCCTCATTTTTGTGATTATGGGCAGATCAGAGGATTCAAGTCTCATTAGCCCACCCTTGGTAGTTTAGCCTTACTTTGTATATTCTTTGTTAGACTATCATCCTGCTTAGATTATTATAATGTTGCTCAATTTATGCTTAATATATGCTAATCTATGCCTTGGTCATAATATACATACTTGGGAAAGTTGGTTGATTGGGCTATAAGCCCTTAGCTTTTATTGCTTTAATATATAACTTAAGAATGACCAATTATACATGATTAACTAGGCTTAGATAGTTACATTTTCTTGTTAATCATGTTCCATTGCATGCTCCATGTTTTAAAGCTCATGCACCCTATACTCTCATTGTTAGCATGTGCTTATTGTTATAACTGCGACATACTTGTTGAGCTCTGAATTGTATATATTCTAAACCCCAATTCATCACTCATTATGAATGGTTTATATGATTAAAGACCTATCTAATGCATACTTTTGTGATTGTAGGAATGAGAGAGAGATTTCACAATTTTGATGATCAAAGACCTCTTTTAATATCATCGAAGATCAAAGGAAGATGAGCTAAGAGATGAAGAGAAGAAGCAAGGAGAGAAGAGAAGAAAGAAGAAAGAAAACAAAGAAATCGGAGAGGTTTGATTGGTCATGACTGGTTGGCTAGACATATTTGAGGAGAAAAAGCTTGTTGGACCAAAACAGACGGGTAAGACCTTCTTGATTGGTTGGCCAAATGGGTAAGACCGGTCACGACCGGTCGGCCATGCGCAATAACTTGAATTTCAAGTTTCTATTTTGCAACCGACTTTCCTAGTGCGAAAACTCTACGTGGTTTCTCGAAGATTCTTATTCGGTGGCGATTTCTACTATAAAAGGCCACCTCCACTCTCTTCCTAAGACATCTAGCAACATGGGGAGCAAAGAGATCAAGACCTAGGAGGCTTCCTAGCCTCTTACAACTAGTTCTTCTTTCTTTTTTAGTTTCAGTTCTAGTTTATTGTGCTTTCTTTTAGTTAACCCTTAACTAGAGCTAAGAGGTGAAGTTTGTAGTTAGTTTCAATGCTCAATTCATTTATTCAAGTACCCTTTTACTTAATTATGGATTCTTAAGTTCTAGTTTGAATAAGTTGGTATTTTTAGATGAATTATGAGAGGTTGTGTACTCCAGACATGAGTTCCTTGCAATTCTCTGAGATTGCCATATTGGTTTGATTAGAATTGAATTGTAGTAACCCTGGAGCATGCCATGATCTCCTGGTATGACTGTTACTTCGAAGGCTACAAGTTCAAGTTTTACGTGCTTCATTAAAACTAGAAATCGAATTTTCTAGATTTAAGTGGGATTGTTTGTGTTGAATGCAATATCTTCCAATTAGATGAGAGATAAGACTTTTATTCTAATTATGTTTGTGCTTAGATGAATGGATTGGGATTGACCTATTATAAGTGAATCCTTGGTGCTCTAGTTTCTGTTTTAATTTCAGATTTTCTCTATTTAATTTTCTGTTTCTACTTAGTTCTTAAAACCTTAACCTTAATTTCTAAACCTTCTAGATTCAAGTTATTATAATAGTTTCAATTTGTTGACCTTTTTCTCGACCTCAGTCTCACCAAGTTATTACTACATCGCAGCCTTACACTTGAGGCGAGCGAACATTACTATTTACTCTTACTTTAACCTTAATTGATGTATCATTAAGGGGGAGAGAGTAGTTTATCAATTGTTAACAAAAAGGGGGAGAAAGATCAAGTCCCACCAAAATAAGTTTGCTATATTTTGTGTTACAGGGATTGACAAGTTATGGGGGAGCAACCATAGTGGAGCTGCTTAGTTAGACATGTTAAGAGTCCTGTATTTATTTCAATATCATTGTAATCTCTTATACATGTAATTTGTTTTGGTAGTTTATGTTTTTATTAGTAATTGACAAAGGGGAAGATTGTTAGTGCACTTTTCTGTGGCATACTAGTGCACCTTATTTGGCAATTACTTAGGTCAGTGAGTCTAGTGTCGTTTGAGCTTAATGAAGACGAAGGGCGAGGACTCAAGGCAGACCTTTTGCATCAAGGAAGAAGAAAAGGGTAAAACAGATGCCTTAGTGAAACCTTTAACCTTAAACCAAACTAAAACCCATACCTCTAGATGACCTTGACTCTTTAGGCATACTTATTGTCATCTTAGATTGGCCTTAGGTGTCCCAAAAGACCACCAAAAGAATGGCCAAAGAGGTTGTTTCTGCTGCTGTAAACAACACTCAAGACAGCATGTAGAGAAGGGCTGCCGACCGATCGTCAGACCACAATATAGGACAACAAGTTTTTGGCTATGCCCTGGCCTATCCAACCAGTCATGACCGGTCGGCTGGACAGGTCGGACCAGTCGCGACAGACCCCAGCAAGACAGTAAACCCACTGGATTGCCTGAACCTTGTCCAATCAGTCGTCCGACTGGTCGGGACTGGTCAGCTACTAGCCATTTTATGACCGTTTTTCTACCGTTGGACTTTTTCTATAAAACGATTTAGGTCATTTTTTGGGGGAAGTAGTGGATTTTGAGAAGATTAAAGCCACCATTATTGAAGACCATTAGAAGCTCAAATCTTACCCTAACAAGACATCTTCCTTATGATTCAACACAAGAATGGAGCATTCCAAGCTCATGAAGAAGACGTTTTTGCCCCTCTTTTGATCTCTAGAGTTTAGATTGAACTTGATAGTTATATACTTATTCAAAACTTTATGATGAGATCCTTATAGGTGAGATACTCAAGGCAACCCATTCTCATTGTTGTAGAGATTTTAAACTTACCCTCCTATCACTTTGGGCATCTCAAGAGCATCACATGCAAGGTGAGTGATCAAGTGGAGCTGAGGCATTGGCAACACAATGGTAACACAATCGGGGGAGCAAATGGGAGATGATTGAAGCACGAGAGAGCAGAGATCAAGCAACCCAAAGCGACGCTAAAAAGGGGGGCTCATCCGACAAGCAAGGATGTCATTTGTAGAGAGTAACCACTCTTTTCCCGGTGGAAATGGAGTGTAGTTTGTTTGTCAAACTCGAATCTAGGGTCCTTTACCAATCCTTGGCTTGTTACTTGATCCTAAAAGTACTCTAGGGACATTTGTCGTTACTTGGCACGTTTGTCAGGCTTAAACTAGTCTCTAAGGGGGCTACCAACACGGGTGCAAACGTGTGAGGTTGAGAGTTAACCTATGTCCAAAACTCCATTCGAGTTGAGAGTTAGCCCTTGTCCAAACCTCCGTTCAGGTTGAGAGGTGAACCAGTAAAACCACTGTGTAAAAGTTGAGAGGTGAACCTGATTTAAAACCTCCATATAGTGAATGCCGGTGTGTTTAAAGGAGTTGAGTACTTGAACCGGAGTGGAGTAGACCCAAAGTTGAACCACTATACATCGTTGTGTTTGTGATTGTATTTGAGTACATTTCTTATTATGCATTGTGTTTAATTGTTTAATTATGAATGCTTAATTAGAATGTATGATAAGCACTTGTTAGGCATATCCACACACTTAAGAAGTACTTTCACTTCTTGAGTAGACTTGAGCTTATATGATCCACTCTCATATATCTACTTAGGTTGCACAGATTAGGAGCTTGATTAGTATAATCATTTTATAATCTATGCTTGCTTAAACTATATAGCTTATTGTTTAAACTATATGCTAGTCTTGTGATTGGACCTACTTAAGCTTGGAAGCCGAAGTGTTCTTGCTTAGTTTAATTTGATAAAAATGTTAAGTAGGAGAAAAGAATTTTAAAAAGTCCTAATCACCCCCCTAAGACTTAGCCATAATTCTAGTTGCTCCTTAAGCTTCCGCACGCATATGCCTTTACAAGTGTGTTAATCCAAAATGCATAATTTCAATTTCTACAAGTTCCGCCCTAACTTCTGCACGCTTAGCATCTACAAATGTAAGCAATAGATGCCATTTTATAATGTGGATGAAGCGCGGCCTAGAAGTCACTCTAATAGGATTATCTTTAGCATCCAACTAGTGGCTATCAAATGTCTGACTAAAATAATATGATCAGCAGTCAATATAAATGGATAAATTCAAAGGTTTATGATCTTTATCAATATGATCTTTGTTCAGATGGTGTGATTTTCTTGGTCTGTGCTTCATCCACTATGGTCCTAAATTTTGAGCTTTCAAGATTGACATAAATATGTCATGCATATGGAAGATGACATTCTAATGGTGCCACCTAAATAAAGGGACTCCCTTATTTTTGTCGGCACACCTAAATAATGGGACTCCCTTATTTCTGTTGGCACAAATTACATGATAGAAATGCTAGAAAAAATACCCTGTTTTCCCCAAACTAGTTGGGAAGATGTTAATTTACTACCTTTGGCACATGAATGTACATGTGTGCAAGATCCAAACCATACACAGGAAGCAATGTAGCATGAAATAGCCATTCTCAAGAAATTAGACCCATTGGAAAAATAGTTGGGCCATGGTAGTAGACCTAGACTTAGGTACAAGGTTTAGACCCAGCCATTGGTATGAGGTCTACTAGGTGCCGATGTTACCTATTGCGTCAGTCACAAAAGATAAGAAAAGCAGAAGTAACATAGTTGTTACAATGTAGTTACATACTAACAAAACTAAAGACTAATACATAACATAGCTACTAAAACTAGTAGGATAACTCCAGTTTGTAAGCAGAATGTTTGAACAACTTGAGAAAAATCTGAACAACTTAAGAAAAGTGATATATTGGAATAAGATGAAGAGAAAATTTCTTATGAGCAGCCAACCCTGAAGCTTCATTTATGTCTAGATCCTCCTTATTTGCTTACATAACATAGTGATATATTGGAACAAGATAAAGAGAAAATTTCTTATAGTAACTAACCCTGAAGCATTACTCATGTTTAGATCCTCCTTATTTAATTACATAACATAGTGATATATTGGAACAAGATGAAGAGGAAATTTCTTATGAGCATCCAACCCTGAATCTTCACTCATGTCTGAATCCTCCTTATTTTCTTATAGAACATAGCCACTATAACTAGTAGGATAACTCCAGTTTGTAAGCAGAATGACTGAACAACTTAAGAAAAGTGATATGTTGGAATAAGATGAAGAGGATTTTTCTTATGAACAGATATCTCGGCAATTTCACTCGTGTCTATATCCTTATTTGCACCCCCAGGAAACTCCCAATCAAACAAATATAAAATATTGGCAAGAGCAAACTCCAAAATATGACTGGAAAATGAAATTCCATGGCAAATCCTCCTCCCTGCCCCGAAAGGAATTAACTCAAAATCATTTCCTTTGTAGTCAATTGGGTTGTTGGCAAATCTCTCTGGGAGAAACTCATTAGCATTTTCCCATGATTTAGGGTCCCTTCCAATGGCACTTCCATTGATCATGACCGTTGTTTTTGGAGGGATAACATAGCCTTGTAGCATAACGCTTGATATGGATTCACGTGGAACTGATAGGGGTGCAGGAGGGTGAAGTCGGAAAGTCTCCTTAATTATGTATTTCAAGTAGTCCATCTGAAGAAGGTCATTCTCTTCCACTTTCATTTTTCTCCCAACCACGCTTCTTACCTCTACTTGAGCTTTCACCATCAAATTGGGATTCTTAATCTCAGCCATGGCCCATTCTAAGGTGGTTCCCGTCGTTGCAGTCGCTCTAGCATACATGTCCTAAGGATAAAAAATTGAAAAAAGGAAGCATATGAGTAATCGAGTCAATCAATCATCTAAAAACTCATTTCCTACCTTTTCAATATATGTATTGTCAGTGTTTAAATTAAATGAAAAGATTGCAATATCTTACCCCTTGTTAAGACTTATACAGCAAAGCCTAAACAATCAAAATATGGTAGAGCCATCACTCCACCTTACAATTCTTATGATAAGGAAGTCCACACTTACAACTTAAGGTTTCCACACATTTGAAGTCTCTAACTCCCACTCATGCACCACTTCCCTCCTTTTCTTTCTCTTGTGACTCGTGCACCACTTCCCTCTTTTTCTTTCTCTCTCGTGTGAGTGGTGCACTAGTGAGAGTCAGAAACGCAGGGGGGACGTGGTGAGGTCGATCACCGTCTTCCTCATGGGATAACTACCTTGAATCCACATGGCTTCTGAAACTCCTCAACTAGAATTCCTCGAATCCACGAGAGAAAATTGGTAAAAACTAGAAATTTTATTTGTTGGGGTCCCAAAAGTCAGGATCTTCAAAACAATGATTGTGAGTGTCCAAACCATCACTTGATTGGATTTAGGGCCAGTGCATCAGCAAAACCCAACAAATCACAATACCACATCGGACTTAACCAAAAATGAAAAATTGATCCAGTAGTGGGCCCCACCGTTCATCATGATCAGAACCCTTCAAATTTGGGAGGGTTACTTCAATCATGAAGAAATAGAGCCAGTGCATCAGCATTCATCACAAAGCGGGCCCCACAAATCATCGTTTTTGTAAGAAAATTACAAATAAGTACGTCAGCGCATCAAGAAATTCACCCCAGCGCATCGAGAAATTCAATCAGTTTTACAAAGTGAATTTCAGGACGCACTGCCCTCAGCGCATCAAGAAATTCGTCCAGCGCATCAAGAAATTCAGACAGTTTTACAAAGTCAATTTCAGGACGCACTGCCCTCAGCGCATCAAGAAATTCGTCCAGCGCATCCAATAATTCAGGAATTTCAGGACGCACTAACCCTCAGCGCGTCGAATAAATCAGGAATTTCTAGCCAGTGCGCCCTGAAAATTAGCATTTAAACTAAGGCATTTTAAAACGCGCCGAGTGATTTTCTCGACGCGCCAACCCATTTTCTCGATGCGCTACACGTGGCGGACTCCTATTGGCTGACTTTGGGTATAAATACCCCTCCCCTATGGACCATTTGAACGGATCCAGAGAAGGAGAGAGTTTTGGGTTTTTGAGATCGCCGGAATCCCTTTTTCGACCGTCGGAAACCCTTTTCCGATCACCGAAAATCCAACTTCCGACCATAGCAGGTCTGGTGAAGAAATAACCTAAAATTATACAAGTATAGTGGCGCATCGCAAAATACATGGAATCAAACTTAACTTGTTTTATCGACGCACTGGCCCCAGCGCATCACAAAAATAGGCCAGCGGATCAGAAAAATACACATCTTAAACAAAGTCATTTTGGACGCACTGACCCCAGCGCATCATTAAAATAGCCCAGCGCATCAGAAAAACACATCTTAAACAAAGTCATTTTTGGACTCACTGGCCCCAGCACATCGTAAAAATTGGCCAGCAGATCAGGAAAATAGAACATTCTTAAGAAACATTTTTGGACGCGCTGGACCCAGCGCATCAGTAAAATCAGGCCAGCGGATCATAAAAATCAGCACTCTAAACGTCCATTTCAGCACCTTTAAATCTTCATTTTGTGATGTTTTCGGGGCCTGTTTGGGCCTATTTTGAGTATTTCGAGCGTTCCGGACGCAACGGAGCAGTCAAATAACTCATTCAGGCAACCCAATGAGCAGAATGCAAGCCTTCGGAGTCCGATTCGATCCAATGCGATGAATGAAATAATTCCTCGGAAAGAGGCCGCCAGTGCCCAGAATCATACCATTGTATCATCATTATATGGACTATCATAATATGACCCGGATTCAGGTCCGGACTAAGCAAATGGGACTATGGTTAACACGGTAAACCATATAGAGAGAGTTCCGAACTATATCACACAATCTGTTAAAGACTGACACTTCAAGAATAGTTGATGCCCTACCAATTCAAACGGCATCCGCTGGTTGAACTGCTCAGGACATACAACTGCAGATTGGTCTTTCCGCGGTCACCTGTCACAAATGACAGACGCAGGCCCAGAGTCGTACCCCTCGGTTAAAAACCCTGACAGTCTCAGCCCGGATCTCCGGTCAAAACATGGGACATAGACATCTGACTCGTACAAGGATGGATCAGTCCATAACAAAACACAACAAATACAGGTCTCCACGACCATACAAAATACAAGTCTCTACGACCACACAAAATACAGGTCTCTACGACCACGAACTCTAAGACCGTAGTCCCTGCTGACTAGTCTTCTGCCTTTTAATCAAGGGTCATTGATCATTCGATGTAATTAAGGGCTCGTGCCA
>PVNU02003594.1:0-16701 GCA_003013855.2 Liriodendron chinense | reverse complement strand
TGTAAACAACAATGCGCACACGGTAGTGCCAAACTTAACATCATGGCATATGCAATCAACAACACATACATGGTAATGCCAATACTTAATTCTCAACGTCGAGGCATATTCATTCAATAAGACACACGGTAATGCCGACTTTCATAATAAGGCATATTCATCCAAAACATTCTCATGGTAATGCCAACGTAACAAGGCCTCGCACGGCTTCTTCTCTTTACATCATACGGTTACATCAGTATGGGGTTAAGGGGTGTTTATTAGCGTAACATTCATATACAATATCCCATAGCAAACAACACATCTATGAGCATGTGACAACGTAAATCAAGCATAATTCCTCATAAGCATGTATATCTTCACATTTCCTTTTCCAACCACTTATGCATAGTTCATACATCAAAATTCAACATACACAACAAGGAAAATCATACAATTCATTTACATGGAAAGATTTCAACAAGTACGGTTTCAAGAAGTCACGTAACAAAATCCTAGTTTCCAAGCATAAAATCAACATATAATTTAATATTATCGTAGATGGGCTTAAAGGAAATCCCCACCTCTAATGTTTGGTTGGTTTGAGATGTTGCTAGGGCCATGTACTTCTCCTTAGATTCAAACCCTAATATGTAAATAGAATCACAAGGTTATAGCATAGATTGGTAGGGTTTTCATAGTTTGATCATCTAGGGTTAGATCTCATTAAATATTAGAGAATAAGGGTAGATCTAGGAATAAATAACTATCTTAGAGGGACTCACCTCTTCAACAGCGGGACGACTCAGGAACTCAGCCGAGTAAACTTGGTTTGATTCGGATCTCTTTCTTTCTCTTTCCTTCCTTCCTTTCCTCCTCTTTCTTCTTTTCCCTCTTCTTTTTTCTCCTTCTACTTCTTTTCTTTTTCCTTCCTCCAGGTCTGGTACGAAGTTCCAGAGGCAGCAACTCAGGGGTGCGAGATCCTCTCCTTATGATCTCTCTCTCTCTCTCGGTTCTCTCTCCATCTCTCTCTAGAAGATCTCTCTTTCTCTCTCTCTCTGAGATTTCTAGAGAGGGCAGGGACGTTCCAAGGGGTTTTATAAGATTCTATGGTCGTTGCTCAATGGGTGGTAGAGGGAGTCCCGATTTGGGTTGGAGAGAAAGATCGCTCATTTTATGAGACTTCCTGTGCACGAGGCTCGTTGGATTGATAAGTGGGGTCCACACGAAGGTTTGGGATAAGTATGGATGGCCCATGCAAGGCGGAGGTCCGGATCCTAGCGATTCTTTGATTTGGACGGCAGTTTGGAATGGGCCAAAATGTTGACGATTGGACGAACGGTTGCAACGGACTAGGGTGTCAAGGCATTGGAGTCGGATGAACGGGTTGGATTTTGAAGTGGGGTCTAGATGATGGACATTGTGGAGCTCACGGACGGACAACGTCCGTCCGCTGTTGCCGTTGGAGAAGAAGAAGAATAAAAAAAAACTCTTTTATTTGTTTATTCACGTATGGAACTTGTGCGTTACGCATGGGCTCGACGAGTGGGGTCCACTGAGATGGATTTGGGTTATATGCTCCATCAAATAAGTCAATAACATAATTTTAACCTCTGCCATGAAATTTGTGATGGATCCGAGTTAAGGTGGGCTACTTATGGACTGATTTCTGATTAGGGCATTTGTAGGATGATCGGAGGGTTGAAATTTGATGTGTACGGCTAAAATGTACCCAAAAGCTCATATATAAAGTTTTACATGAAAGTGATCATCAGAAACCATGATACTTAAAAATTATAGTTTAACTTAAGTTTAACTAATGGCATTTTCATAATTAACTAAAAACAGTGAGATTTTTAAAATTCGGTCTTTCTACAATGTTTATAGGGTTATTTTAAGCAACTTTTGTTAAGGGTTCCCTATCGGATCTCCTACGGATTGTCTGTTGTTTTCAAAACAAAGTAAATGTACGATATAAAATCAAAATAAAATTTTTAAAAATTCTGAAATAAATCTCGAAAATCTGGGGCGTTACATTGTCTCTCAATGCAACGAGTGGTGTGATTATTGTTGTAGGATGGGACATGGTATTGCTAATTGTAAGACAAAGGTATATGTTTCTTCCTAGTGATGTAGCTATGGTTGTGATTGTAAATATGGTCGTGGAAAGCTCTTCTTGTCGCTTCTCCTCCTTCGATTTCTAAGCCTACTGTGAGTAATATTGCCAACCCTCTTCCTCACCATTAACTCCTGAGATGCTTTATTAGATAGTATAAGCCCTTTCTGCTACAGTTCTGTCAGGTATTTCTCTTTGTCTCCGTGGTTCTTTGATTCTGGTGCTTCTAATCATATGATCAGTAATCACTCATCTTCGCAATATCCAACCATATGCTAGTACCAGGTTATTTCAACTGCTAATGGGACTCAGTTGCCCATCAAGTCCGTTGGTTCTTTGATCGTTTATTCTTTTTCCCATAAAAAAATTGTTCTTCGTGATGTATTTCATATTCCCAAGCTTTTTCTTTAATTTGATCTCCATTGGTCAGGTTATTGATCATAATTGTTCATGTTGCTACTGGATTTTGATACATCAGTGACACTAGTCCCTTGTTTTTTGCACCATCTGATATTGACATTTTATTGGCAAGTTAGAAGTGGAAACCAACCCTGGTTGCTTCATTTGTTTTCTTCTCATATGTTGGAGAACTTGAAAGTTAACAAATGTATTTTGGATCTTGATTGTTCTTCTTGCTGCTTATCTAAAAGTAAATGTACTCCGTTCTCTTTAAGCATAACTAGATCTGCTTCTATATTTGAGCATGTCCATACTGATGTCTGGGAGCCTTACCTTATTTTATCCACGTTCGGGTTACGCTATTACGTTATTTTCATTGATGATTTCACTCGCTATGCGTGGATTTACTTTATGCATTCCAAATCCCAAGTCTTTGGTATCTTCACACAATTAGCTTTTATGGTCGACACTCAATTTGAGGCCAAGATTTTGACCCTATGATCCGACTGACATTCATTAGGGAGTTTAAATTAGGTTCCTCCAAACCTAGGTGTTTTAACTCGGATACACCCTACCAGGGAGTTTACAGGTTCCTCCCAACCTACACGTTCACACCTGTGTTGGTAGTTCCCTATTGGAGACTTGTTTAGGCCCAACAAAAGAGCCAAGGTATTACAACCAAACCTGAATTTAGACTCCACTCATGAGTCAAGGTCCTACAACCGAACCTCAATGATTTTAGGCTCTACAACCGAGCCAAGGTCCTATAACTGAATCTAGCGTTTACTCCCACCAAGACTCCCCTCTTGGAGACTTAATTCGGCTCTACAACCAGGCTTAGGTCCTACAACCGAATCTATCGAGTTTGCAATCAAACTCTACACTCAATTCCCCACGGGAAAGAGTGGTTGAACTCAACACAAATTACAACCTTACTTGTCGGATTTGAGCCATGTTGATGCGCCGCTTCGAGTTGCTTCTTCTCGCTCTCCCGTGCTTGAATCAGCTCCCCCTGTGCTCCCCTGATCGTTGATGTCGTTGCGTCGTTAATGCTCCAGCTCCACGATCAGCCACCTTGCATATGATGCTCCGATGGAGACGTCGAATGTGCTAGGAGATAGTTTGAGATCTCTACAACTAATGAGAAATTGTTGCCTAGAGAATCTCACCTATAAGGATCTCATCATAGAGTTTTGGATATATATATAACTATCAAGATTAATCCAAACTCTAGAGATCAAAGAAGGACAAGTGCATCTTCTTTATGAGATTAAAATGCTCCATTCTTGTGATGAATCACAAGGAAGATGACTTACTAGAGTTAGGATTTGAGCCTTTAATAGTCTCCAATGTTGGTGGCTTCAAACTCCTTAAAATCTCTGTTGCTCAAAAACGTCTCTTCTCGTATTTATAGAAAAATCTCAAACGGCTATAAAACGGTCACTTCGATATATCGAAATGCCATTTCGATTGATCGAAGCGATCTTTAATATATCGAAATGGTCTGTTCGATATATCGAAAAATCTGTTCAAAGAATCAGCAAGTTGCTGGACAAAATTCATGATATATTGAAAAAAGTTTCGATATATCGAAACATCAATTTTGATATATCAAAATCACCAATTCGATTGATTGAAGAAACTATCCAAAGAGTTGTAAAGTTGCTAAACATATTTTGATCTATCAAAAAGGCCATTTCGATCTATCGAAGACTTATCGAAACTAAGCTTTGATATATCGAAGACCTATCGAAAACTGTTGTTTGGGCTGGTTTTTTACAACAGCTTCCGCTTCTTTTATTAACCTAATTTATCATGTTTTCTATATGATCTAAGGCCCAATAGGGATGACTAAGGGCTTTCCTAGTTGGTTCAAATCATCTAGAGGTTTTGGGTGTTTTTAATTCAAATGGTTTAGGGTCAAGGGCATCTCTTTTACCTATTTTTCTTCCTTGATGCTTTTGGTCCACTTGGAATCTTCAGTCTTCAGCTTGCCAAGGCTCAACTGACATTATAACTCAAGGACACACGTGATTGACAAATAAGGTGCACTGGTATGCCACAGAAAAGTGCACTAACAATTTCCCCCTTTGTCCAATTACATGATAAAAACTTAACCTAGATCATGTCATGGTACATACCAATGACATTACCAAAACACAAATACATTACATGTCAAAGGAAAATAAACATTACAACTCAATTACACTAAGACATGTAAAACTAGCAATGCTCCTCTTGATTTGCTTCTTCATAACCTATCAACCCCTACAACACAAAATAGAAAACTTGTTTTGGTGGGACTTGATCTTTCTCCCCATTTTTTGTCAGCAATTGACAAATCACTATCTCTCCCTTAATGATACATCAATTAAGTAAGGGAATGAGAGATTAGAGTGTCGCAGTTATAACTATAAAAACATGTTAACTAAGGAGAGTATAAGGATGCATAAACATTTAATTTACGGAGGATGCATGGAACATAATCAATAAGAAAATGTAAGTATCTAAGCATGGTTGATCATCCATAATTGGTTATTTAAGATAAACATGAAGCATAATGATAAGGCATAGATTAACAAACATTTAAGCACAAAAAACTAACATATTATGCTAATTTAAGTAGGGTGATAGTCTAGCATTAAAATATACCAAAATAAAGCAAGGTTAAACTATCAAGGTGGGCTAATGAGCTAGGTTATCTTGACTTAGTCTACACTTGAGCTATGGATGGGGGTGTTTTTAATAGTCAATCACTCCCTATCTCCTATGATACGATTCACCTCAGATTTGAGTCTACTTCATTGTTGAAAAGCTGCAAAACAGATGGATGGATGAATAGATAACACATACGTCAGTGTGGGCCCCACGATCATGGTCGCGCCTAATCCACATATGCAATTTGGCTAGTGACCCCAACACTAAGGAGATAGCTGGTGTCAAAAGTTTGTGGGTCTAAACATGATGTATGTGTTTTATCCCCACTGTCCATCCATTTTGCCAGCTCATTTAAGGGCATGGCAAAAAATGGGGGACCACATAAATTTTGAATTCTTACCATTGAAAACATACAGGGGACTACAAAATTTTTGAATCAAGTTGATATTTGCATTTTTCCCTTTATACATCGTCAATAGGTTGGATGTCAAATAAACATCAAGGCGAGCCTCAAGAAGTTTTTAATGGTGGACTAATCAACACTATTTTCTTGTAGTGTAGTCCACTTGAGGTTTGGATTTGCCTCATTTTTGGCCTCATGCCCTGAAATGAGCTGGAAAAATAGATAGATAGCTTGGATCAAACACACGATGTAGGGAGAGGACTCCTTGATCAAGGGTGTGGATCAAGTACATTCCTATCGCATATGGACCAGAAAAAGATCAAAGAAAAGTCGACAAAATTGACAATTTTCGCATGCATGGACTAAAAGAAGGCGGACCGTAAATCGGCCATAAATTTTGATCCAGGAGGAGTTACGTGACGCACAACATATGGATTCCTATTGAAATTCCGTTTCGTGGTGAACCAACCCACAAAGTGGGTTGCATCCGTCTGTTTCGCCAGAAAACGCGGTGGTACAGCAGAAAAATGAGATTTTAGAAAAACTGCTATTTTTAGTAATTCTGATTTTACTTTGTTTCATTCTTTTTAGAGTTTTGTTTTATTTAAGAGTTTCTAATTTTGCAGAATAATGAGTTTTAGAAAGACTTTATTTAGTAATAGTTTTTAGTTAGGATTTTGTTATAATTCGAAGATTGCACACCCAAGTGCAGGTAGCGAAGTAGTAAAATACTCGGTGAGACCGAGGTCGAACAACAGGGATTGAGGTTAAAAACACTTAGAGGAATTAGTTTAGGTGGGAGAGATGAAATCTGAATTATCCACGAGAGTGGAGCAAGTTGTGTGTATGATGAAGATAAAAATAGAAAAAAGGGGCTAAGGCATTAGGGATCCACCTTTGATAAGTTCACAAATCTTAATTCATTAGTTCAACTATAACTCAACTGAAATCGAATGAAGATCCATTCCAGTCGGAAGATGAAACTGTTAAACCACTTGCGTATTTCATAAAAGATGGTGATCTGAACCGAACCGATTGATTTGACCATGAAGCACTCGTTAGTTGATCGCAGGGAATTCCAAGCATCCATTGTGCCCGGAGTTGACAATGGATCAAAGAATTATATAGATCAACAACTTTGCCAAAAAGTCAACCGATAAGATCATAATTCATACGATCAAATGCATACTTACAAGATAGGAGGCTTTGATTGACCGATTTAACCGTTAGGATTTTGTCCATCGATCGCAGGGAATCCAAAGCATCCAATGTACCCAGAGTCTACAATGGATCAAGGGATTTTACAGATCGATGACTTTACCTGCACTAGTTCGATGACCGTAGGGAATCCAAAGCATCCATCATGCCCAGAGTCAACAATAGATCAAGAGACTTTATCGATCATGAACTAGTTAATTGGTGTGCAAAGGATCCCAAGTATCCAATGTGCCTGGAGTCGACGATGGATCAAGGGGCTTATACAACAATAGCGTCTGCCGAGGTGGATAACCGAACCAATCAACCAAAGAGAACTTCAACATTCACACCATACATTGTTGAACCGAAAGAACCAAAGCTTGCAAATTTCTTCAAAGGCTTCACCCCTAGCTTTAGCTAGGAGTTTAACCAACCATGCTACAATGGAAGACTAAAACTTCTACGAAAGGGAAAACTACTCTACACTACAAAAGAAAGAAAGAAAGAAAACTAAAAAAGAGAAGAGAGGAGTTGTGGAGAATGGGATTTGAGGGATGATAAGGAGAGGCCTCCTTTTATAGACTTTTGAGAAGCTCCCAAGCCTAGGTGGCACTCCAAGCCTAAATCAAGTTTTTCTTTTGGTTTGGGAATGGACTTAGGCTTGGATGATGAGGTGGCACTTTCAAGCCAATAGATTTGCTTTTTAGGTTTGGGTTAGGAGTTAGGCTTGGAAAGTACTCCAAGCCTAAAGTAAATTTCTCTTTTAGTTTGGAGCTCATGGATGGAAGAGGATGAAGAGAGCATTTGCTTGGCCCAAGGATGGAAGGTAAATAGGTGAGTTAACTGGGTGAGTTATTTAAGTAGATGAGTTGGGGTGACTGGGTCCACATGCTAGACATGGAGAATCTGAACCGTCCATTAAAGATGGACGTGTGTACATTGGTTGGACGGTTGAGATCTCCTCATGTGAGATGTGCATGGACATCCAACTGCTGAGAGATCATTGAACGGTGGAAGCTGCATGCTGATGTAGAGTGTCCATTGGACTGGACAGATGGAAGGTGTTGATAAGGTCCACAATGGACAGTGGAGGACGACCATGCTTGGAGGTGATGAATGGCTGACGATTGGCTTGAGATCTTGCACGTGCTGGAGCTATCTGTATGGACGGCTATGGTTGAGACCTTCATTAACTGTAATGGGCATCTGGTCGATGGAAATCAAGCCTCCATCAGCTGCATGTGTGATGGATGAAATGGATGTCAACCCAGCTTCTGGCCTTAAACGGCTGGATTGAGAGGACGGTGGAGATTTTGATCTCCCAATTGTTCTTAGATGACATGAAGAAGGTGGGGACGCTGATGGATGGTCAGGTTTATTGGACTGTTGGATTGATGGGCTGGCTTGGACGTGATCTGCTGGACGTTGGTGATAGTTGGAAGTTTGGTGGAAATGGTTGGATCAGCATCAGCTGTGGGGTCCACCTTGGACGCTTCTCGTTGGACCATCCATCATCACTTGATGGTGCTGATGTGAGGATGGAGTCCACCTTTGGACGATGGAGATTCGATTGCACTCTGATGCAGCTGCAGCTGCAGCTGGACTGCTGTGTGGCCCACCTTCCAGCTAGCTCGACACGGATGAAGACTAGGTGGCCTTAGATGGTGGAGATGATCTCCACTGCTAGCCGACGCTGGTGTGAGGTCTGGCACGTGTGAGGCTGGTGGACGTCCATCCTTGCTGGAGTATCAGAATTAGCTGGACGTTGATGGGTCCACCTTTTGATGAAGATGGACGGCTGGAGATTATGCTACATCAGGGACGTTGGACTGCTCTGCACATGTGTTTGACTGCTGGTTGAAGTGGTGCTTGCTGGATTGAATGGACGGTTGTAATTGGAGATGAGGATGGATGGTTACAAATCTACATCAACTTGGCACACGTGCTGGACCAACACATCTAGTGGAGATCAGCCCTCCAACGCAGATTTGGGACGCTCATCTTCTGCTTGTTGATGGTTGGGATTGCTGGAGTTGTGGACTTTGGATGGACGGTTGATCATCTGCTGCCTTGGACGGCCGGGATGAAGTTACTCCACATGTTGAAGTTGATGGCCGTCCAATCTTGCTGGATGGTTGCTGGTTGGCCTTCACTGGACGGCTGGATGGTTTGGATGTTGGTGATGCTTGTACGTGTAAGGCACTTGGACACCAACCAGATGCACACGTATGGATGGCTGTGGGACATCCTCTGTTACTGAGCGTTGGATGGACGAATATCCTCCATTGCTTGATTGGAGATGGCCCATAATCTTGGAGATGACCATGGATCTGGCGGATGTGATGGAGTCTTTTTCCATGTTGCTTCTTGATGCTTGCATAGCGAGGATTGGATGACCAGATGGTCCTCCTTCCTTGGCTGATTGCAAGAGTGGTGTGGATGATCTAGATGATCCGGCTGATCACACATGAGAAGGTGGAGCTGACTCGACCTGCAGTTCTTTGGATAGTGGAGATGATCTCCACTTGGTGTTTGATGCAGGATGGCCCCTCATGCGGACATCCAATCTTGACAGTCTAAATTTGCGTGATTGCCCAGTCATGATCATTCAAACATGAACAACCCGGATTTCCAAACAAGTGGTTGTGATGCGATCTTCCATATCTTCATCTCCATGGTAGAATATGATGCATCCTTTGATCTTTACGACTTGATTTCCGTCGAAATCGCCTCCATACTTGATCTTGCTTTTTTTGGGCCTTTAAACACCCTGATTGACTCGGATCTTGTCTAACCTTTCATAATCACTTGAACATTGAAAATTCATCTAATGATGAACAATTAACTGAAAAATTAATGATAACACTCTAAATAACAAGTTTTAATTATACAAAATTAAGCACTTATTAGATTTTACTATTTTTAGTAATTTTTTATTTCGGGAAACTTATTAGCTTTATAAGTACGAATTAGTATTTCTTAAACTATTTAAACTTGTTTAATTTCATTATTATGCATTCATCTTGCTTATTATCAATGAAACTTTGAATTTTTTTACTCTGTTTTGCTTGGTTTCTTCGAGTGCCTCTTGAGAAATCAAGGAAGATCGGTTGAGGAGTTCCAATAGTTTCGTGGATTCAGAATAGTTATCACGTGAGAGAGACAGTTGTCAATCTCACCCCATCTCGGCCTGCATTAACACACAACACGGTGGGGGCCCACAAAGCTTTGACACTAGCTAATCTGGTTGGTGTTCGGGTCACTAGCCAAACCGTAGGACATTGATTACCAGGTACGCGAATTTCCTGTGAAAGGCTTCCTAAGTTTCTGTGCTGCGGACTTAAGTTGGGCTACCATGATGTTTTCGAGAAATCTACCTTGTTCATCCGTTTTGTGAGATTATTTTATGACATAAGACAAAAAATGAGCTAAATCCAAGACTAAGTAGGCCAAAAATGTGAAGATTGAACATCGACAGTTAAAATATTCATGGGGCCACAAAAGTTTTGAATTAGGCTAATATCCAAATAGGAATGACATTATGACCGGTATGAATGGCATATAAACATCACCGTGGACTCGGGGAGGTTTCAACAGTGGGAATTTCCCTACCTACCTTTTCCCTTAGTTCGGCTCATCTTTTCCCTACCCTATGTTGTTTGTGAGAAATCTACCCCATCCATTCCTTTTGTGAGATCATTTTAGGACATGCATCCAAAACTAGGGGATCCAAGGCTTAAGTGGGCTGTGACCACCATTTAAACATTCCTATGGCCACAAAAGTTTTGTATCAGATAAATTTTTTCATGTTTCTGTTGTGTACGGGATAATCCACTACTTGTAAGCCCACGTGGCACCAATAAAGCACTAAGGGTTGTTAGAGTCCAAGTAGGAGTTAGTTTCTATGTAGAACTAGTCGTGGGGTTGTGTAGTTGCTATCTTATAGGGGATATGCAGTAGCAGTTGCTATTTTGTAGGATATGCAGTAGTAGTTGCTATTTTGTAAGGATTTTATCCTATTTCTTAGTTTACTTGGACGTTGGGTGAATGTTATAATTAGAAAAGATAATGAATAAAGGTAAGAAGATTATTTTTATTACTCACCTTGTGGAGGACGGTTTTCCCTCGAAGTAAAACCATATTTTCCTTTACTTCCTAAAAATTCTCTCTAACTTGCCTTCTTAGCTCAGCCATCATAGCTCCACGAGCCAGAGGCCGAGGAAGAGGTCGTACTAACCAGGTTGGTTTGTATCAATTTGGTATCAGAGACAGGCATGGCTGATGACAGGGTTGGTTGTCTGGAGGCAGAAGTGGAGTCCCTTGGCTCTACACGGGAGAGGATACTGAAGGAAATTCATGAGATGTTTTCGGCAATTAACTCTCGTATTGACCAGCTCTCTAATGGTCAACCACGTGAGCACGGCGAGAGTGCGCACAACCAAAACCGCATGGGAAGTGGGCGTGTGAACTTGACCAATGGTGGGGCTCAATCCTGCACCTTGAGTTCCTACCAACCAAAGTTCGTGAAACTTGATTTTCCCCGCTTCAATGGAAGGCGAGGATCCATCAAGCTGGATCTGTCGAGCAGACCAATTTTTCGACTTCCACCGAACACCTGAAGAAGAAAGAGTTCCACTGGCTTCTTTCCACTTGGAAGGAGAAGCACAGTTATGGTACCAGCTCCTCAAGAGTGAGCAGCACGTTATCACATGGGAGGCATTCAAAGATGGGCTTCATGCAAGGTATGGTCCCACTCAATTTGATGATTTCTTTGGTGACTTAACAAAACTGAAGCAGGTTGGAACCATTAGAGAATACCAAAGTCATTTTGAGAGGCTGTTAAGCCGAGTGGAGAAGATAGCACCGAACCAGCCAGCTAGCTGCTTTATCAGCGGTCTCAAGGATAGCATAAGAGCAGATGTGCTTGCGGCCAGACCCACCACACTCTTTGCAGCTGTGGGCCTCGCTCGCCTCTACGAGTCCAAGATGCAATCTCAACGTCGCTTCCCTCAACCTGAAGTCATGAAGAAGTCTCCATCTATATCGACCCCATTCATGAGGAATTCGACCACACCACCTACCAAGAGATTCACACCAGCCGAGCTTAGAGAAAGGAGGGAAAATGGATTATGCTTCAATTGTGATGAAAAGTTTGGGCCTGGACATAGATGTAAGAAATTGTTTCTCATCGAAGGGTGTTGGCCCAATGAGGAAAATGACGATGAAGAAGGAGATAGTACAGAGAAGGACGATGAAAATCTTGAAACACCAGAGATATCACTTCACGCCATCTCTGGCGCCCAAGCCCCACAAACCATGCGAGTTAAGGGCCAAATGGGCCGGCAACCTATTACTATTTTGGTGGACTCGGGTAGTACCCATAACTTCTTAAGTGATCGGGTTGCCAAGAAGGTGGGTCTTCAAGCCAAGAATGACAGCCAGTTGCCGTCATGGTTGCCAGTGGTGATAAGATCACTAGTGGGGGAAAGTGCAACGGTGTAAGATGACACTTCAAGGCGTACCTATTATAGTCGATCTCTACCTCTTACCCTTGCAGGGATATGGATGCTGGTCTTAGGAGCCTAATGGCTCAGAACCTTGGGGACCTATCGTATGGGACTTCTCAAAATTACAAATGAGGTTTAACATCGACAATAGGGAGGTGGAACTACAGGGGCTATTCATTCCAAAAGACAAGCTGGTGGATGAGTTCAAAATTAGCAAAGAAGCAAAGAAAAGCGGCCTAAGGGTTTTCTTACAATTATTATCCCTGGAAGCAGAAGAATTTCCAGCGTATCCTAATCAACTCGAACCCAAGCTTCAGGTACTCCTTAACACTTTCAATGATGTTTTTGCTGAGCCTAAATGCCTACCTCCGCCAAGATCCATGATCACCGAATACCCTTGCTACCGAAAGTGGGCCGGTATGTGTACGGCCCTATCGATACCCATATTATCAAAAGACTGAAATTGAAAAGATAGTGGCTGATATGCTCTCTACCGGATCATACGTCCTACTCACAGTCCCTATTCCTCGCTTGTCCTACTCGTGAAGAAACACGATGGCTCGTGGCGTTTATGCATTGATTATAGGGCTCTTAACAAGATCACGGTGAAGGACAAATTTTTCATACCTGTGATTGATGAACTTTTGGATGAACTTCATGGAGCACGCTTTTTTCTAAGCTTGATTTGAGATCCGGCTACCATCAAATACGGATGTATGAAGGAGACATCCACAAGACCGCGTTCCGGACCCATCAAGGCCACTATGAGTTCCTGGTGATGCCTTTTGGGCTCACTAACGCTCCTTCAACTTTCCAGTCATTGATGAATGAGGTCTTCAAAAATTATCTTCGTAAGTTTATTTTAGTTTTTTTTGATGATATATTAATTTATAGTAAAACTTGGGAAGAGCATTTATGTCATGTGAGAATCACTCTTTCCCTTTTGAGATCTCACCAATTGTTTGCAAAAAAAGAAAAGTGTCAATTTGGGTCAGGTACAGGTCAATTATTTGGGCCACATCATCTCCAGAGATGGAGTGGCTGTTGATCCAGACAAGGTGTCGGCAATGGTGGATTGGCCCAAACCAACAACTCTAAAGGCTCTCAGAGGATTCTTGGGCTGACCTGATACTACCGAAAATTTGTTCATGATTATGGTAAAATTGCGGCCCCCCTCACCATGATGCTAAAAAGGGATGCGTTCCAGTGGAGCCGTGAATCAGATGAAGCATTCGTTCGACTCAAGATGGCCGTGACACAATCACCGGTTCTGTCTCTACCTGATTTTACTAAAGCTTTCATCATCGAATGTGATGCTTCAGGGGTTGGAGTTGGAGCAGTACTAATGCAAGAAAGGCGACCATTGCATATTTTAAGCCAAGCTTTGAAGGGGAAGAATTTAGCTCTTTCAACTTATGATAAGGAAATGCTAGCATTGGTATTGGCAATTCAAAGTGGCGCCCTTACCTATTCGGCCAGCGATTTGTAGTAAGGACTGATAAAAAAAGTCTTAAATACCTTTGGGAGCAGAGAATTACCACTTCATCTCAGCAGCGTTGGCTCACAAAGTAATGGGCTACAACTTTGTATTGAATACAAAAAGGGGTGTGACAATAAGGCGGCAGATGCGCTATCTCGACTGAGATGAGGGAGGAGAAATTTCTGCTATTACTCAGCCCATTCCAAGATGGCTCGACCCGATTAAGGAAGAAGTTCCAAACTCATTCCAAGTTGCAGCAGTTAGTTGAGTTATGTCAGGCAGGAAAAGCAATTGGGCCGTGGGAATTCAAGAAAGGTATTCTTCTTTTCAAAAACAGAATCTATTTAATTGAAGAATCCTCTCTTATCCCTACAATCATCAATGAAATCCACTCGAGTACCCATGAAGGGTACCATAAGACACTACACCGGATTAGGTCAGTGTTTTATTGGCGTGGGATGCGCAATCAAATCAGGGAGTTTATTCGGCAATGTGATATTTGCCAACGTCATAAGTCTGAAAATCTCTCTCCAGCTAAGTTATTGCAACCGTTACCCATTCCCACTCAAATTTGGACTGATGTTTCTATGGATTTCGTGGATGGTTTACCTGCATCAAGGGGAAAATCAACTATTTTTGTTGTTGTGGATCGGTTATCAAAATATGCCCACTTCATCCCCATCACACATCCTTATACCGCATCTAGTGTGGCATAAATATTCTTTGATCATATTTTTAAATTACATGGCATGCCACAATCCATTGTATGCGATCGTGACCCTACATTTACTAGCAGTTTTTGGAAGGAATTGTTCCGATCACAGGGCACTGATTTCAATTTTAGTTCATCATACCACCCTCAGACTGATGGACAGACTGAGGTGGTAAATCGGACTATAGAGATGTATTTGCAGTGCTTCACCAGTTCTAAGCCTAAAGAGTGGGCCAAGTGGATTCCTTGGGTTGAATTTTGCTACAACACCAGCGTTCATAGCTCCACTAAAAAGACACCCTTTGAGATCGTATATGGACGGGCCCCACCTACTCTCTTATCTTACGTACCAGGAACTACGAAGCTGGAAGCCGTTGATAGGGAGCTAAAGGCACGAGAACAAATTCTGATGAACTAAGGGTTCGGCTGAAGGAATCACAATCTAGAATGAAGCGACTATATGATAAGTGCCACACTGACAGAGCATTTGAAGTAGGTGATTGGGTATTTCTGCGACTTCAACCCTATCGTCAGTCTTCTCTCGCACTTCGAAAAAACCTCAAGTTGTCACCCAGGTATTATGGGCCATTTCAAGTACTTCTGAAAATTGGAGCTGTAGCTTACAAATTGGACTTACCACCGGGTTCGAGACTTCATCCAGTCTTTCATGTTTCTTTTCTTAAGAAAAAATAGGTGGACAGATTGATGTTCAGCCCACCCTACCTGCATTGGGTCAAGAGGACGACACTCTAATGCCAACTCCCCAAGCTGTACTTGACAGGGATAAAAAAGAAGAAGACTGAGGTACTAGGCATTGGCAGGGACTTTCACCAGCCGAGGCGACATGGAAACTTCGAGGAGATGAAAATGCGATTTCCTGATTTTTTTTTCCCTTGAGGACAAGGGTGTCGTTAGAGGGGGGGAGTTGTTGTGTACGGGATAATCCATTACTTGTAAGCCCACGTGGCACCAATAAAAGCACTAAGGGTTGTTAGAGTCCAAGTAGGAGTTAGTTTCTACGTAGAACTAGTCGTGGGGTTGTGTAGTTGCTATCTTATAGGGGATATGCAGTAGCAGTTGCTATTTTGTAGGATATGCAGTAGTAGTTGCTATTTTGTAGGGATTTCATCATATTTCGTAGTTTACTTGGACGTCAGGTGAATGTTATAAATTAGAAAAGATAATGAATAAAGGTAAGAAGATTATTTTTATTACTCACCTTGTGGAGGACGGTTTTCCCTCAAAGTAAAACCATATTTTCCTTTACTTCCTAAAAATTCTCTCTAACTTGCCTTCTTAGCTTAGCCATCATAGCTCCATAAGCCAGAGGCCGAGGAAGAGGTCGTACTAGCCAGGTTTGTTGTATCATTTTCCTTCATCTCAGTGGGAATGACCTTGGTAAACGGTTTGGATGGCCTAAAAACATGAAGGTGGAGCCCAAGAAAGTTTCAACGATAAAAACTCTTTTTCCCATTTTTCCTCTCTTGTGGCCACTTGAATTTTGGATCCATCTGATTTTTGGCCGCACATCCTAAAATGATCTCGCAAAACATATGAACAGGGTAGATTTCCCAGAAACATCATGGTGGCCCCACTTAGCATTGGAATCCGCAGTGACCTCTTGAGCACTTAGAGGGGTTAGAAAAGCTATATAGGCGCCATAATGTGCTTTTATCAATGCCATTCATTCATTTTACTATTTCACATGAGGGCATGATTCAAAAAATTAGGCAGATCCAATGATTCCAAAAATCTAGATGAAGGGAAAACACAAAATCAGCTTGATATAAAAGTTCTGCAGCCCACAAGATGTTTTCAAGGTGTACATTCAATCTCCACTATTTATTTTGGTGTAGTCCACTTGAGCTTTGGATCCGCTTCATTATTTGTCTTTGTGGCCTAAAATGATATGGGAAAGTGAACTAAAATGATATAGAAAAGTGAATGGACGGTGAGGATAAAACATATAGATGATGTTGGGGCACACAAAGATTTGACCAGAACAGGAGCTCGATACTGAAGGGGTCAGTACCGAATCCCAGTCCCAAACGGGCGCGAATCAGCTAGTCCCAGTTTGGGACGCGGATCAGCTAGTCCCACTGGGACTAGCATAAGGGGTGGTTTCAAATCTCTGTGGGTCCCACTATGATGTATGTGTTTTACCTACGCCGTAGACACGATCCTAAAAATGAGACAGATACAAATCTTAGGTGGACCACACCACAAGAAAATAGTGGGGATTAAACTTCC